>JAOXYD010249258.1:0-16524 GCA_028565735.1 Pinacopodium congolense
TTTTTTAGATTTTTTCAATTAGGTGATCAAGTTTTCAAAATTTTCAATTGAGTGATTAACATTTAAAAAGTTAACCAGTTAAGTTAAAAAACTTAACGTTGTTAGTCATTGATTCGACCAGATTCAACTGCCAATAGTCAATGCATAATCTCGTACTACTATTTTTCTTCATAAACGAAAATAGAGCTCTCAAGGTGATGTACTCGGCCTAATAAATCCTTTCTCTAATAACTTCTCTAATCGTTTTTTCAATTCATGTAACTCATCAATAGTCATTCTATAAGGTGCAATAGATATCAGTGCAACCTTATGTAGTCTTAATGGTGAAATCTATCTTCTATTGTGGTGGTAAACCTAAAAAATCATCCATGAACACCTCTTAAAACTCCTTTACCACAATAATAATATCTAACCCATGACTCACTTCCCTCACATCTATAACTTGAGCTAAATATGCCTCACATCCCTTCAATATCAACTATTTAACAGTCATAACTGAGATTACACAAACTCAAAAAACTTTGCAAATCCCCATAAATGTCACCTTTGGTTTATTTGAAGACTCTATCATTACCTCTTTTACCTAACAATTCAACGTAGCTTAATGACATACCAACTAATCCATAATCATATTAAACTCCCTCAAATATATCACTATTAGGTCAACTGGTAACTCCACTACACTTATAATCACTAACATCTCCTTCCTCACATTACTCACTACCACAAAATCTCTCACTAGTAGCCATACTCTCAGATCATATCTTAGTGTATTGTCCTCTTTCAAAACTTTACAGGTAAAGTTTAATGTAATAAATAAAAGTGTAGAGTGCAGATCTATCAAAATATGACTCATAAAATTGAATAAAAAAACCATATTAGATATCACATTGTTAGCAGTTGATGCCTCCTCTCTCTCTTTATATGGTAGACTATCACCTGAATTTGAACCTAAATAACATATGTTCCATTAATACTTGAACCACTCCCACATCCCCCATTATTAAAACCTCGACCCTTACCTCTACCAACTCCTTTGCTACTGTCTCTTGTACCATTATACCCTTGTGTTGAACCTATAGTCATGGCATATGAACCTCTAAAAATAGAACAGTCTCTCTAATAATGCCCCTCATCTCCACATACATAGTACACCCCATCATCTTTTCTAGATCTCTAATATGACCCTAAATGGTATCTCCTACAAGTCTAATACCTACAGTTTGAACTAGATTCCCTGCCAAATAACCTTTTTGCTCTCTAACTAGGTCCCATGTCAAACCTAAATGATAGTGAGCTAAAAGTGTTATAACTATCAGGCCCTCTCCTAGAACCCCTAAATTTATTGAAAATGGAACAACTCTCCTTAGATATAGTACCATCATGTTGATAATTGCTTCTCTTAACTAAACCTGTATTCCTAGACGCCCTCTTAATAGGTTGACTAGACTCGCCTTTATGATCATTTTGCTTTCTCTTCATCTCTTCCCTCATCCTTCCATAATTTAGATTATCTTCCACTTCAAGAACCATATCCAATAATTGCTAGAAATCATGAATTATAGAGCCTACCTCCTAATCTCCATTCAAAGCCCTTATGCAAAATAGTTACATCTATCCATCACTATTGCCACAACCTCAAGTGAATATTTAAATAATGTGACAAATAGCATCTCATAATCAACTACCAACATTTCATCAATCTGCACTAAATTTATAAACTTTGTCCTCCTTTAGTCTCTATAAAAATGTACCTAACACTTATCATCAAACTAGCTCTGAAACTTCTCTCAGGTCATCTCTCTTAACCCATAAGCTCTCTTTATTCACTCCTAGTGTAGGGCCTTGGAAAAAAGGAGATTATGCACTCCAAATATCTCTCCTTAGAGAACTTCAGTTTGTTTAAGATTCTCTTTATCTATGCTCACCATATCTCTCCCTCCACCATGTTAGTAATACCTGTAAATTTCTAAACTCCTAACTTCTTGAGGAGTTCAAAGTTGTAGTCAATCTTAAGTACTTTTAGGATAGGTGGTGGTGGCGGCAGTACTTGAATTTATGTAGTGGCCCGCATTTAAATCTGTGTATGGAGTTGGGCTTGGGGCTAGACATGTTCTTGTGATAGGTTTGCAACATCATCTGGAAAAACTACATATATTAGGGTGGTACCTCTATTATAAGAACCAATGTTTTAAAAATTAGATTAGACATCGAACCACTATTATGTCATTATAAAACTAGTATTGAACCGATATGGAATAATAAGATACCTAAATTATAACAATAAATAAATTTGTATAATAAAGTTAAATTTATAATTAAAATATGAATAAATTACTAATATCTATTATTATATAATCAATTAGTAATAATTCTAACTAAATTTGAATTTAAAATAAGATATTAAAATAATAACAATAATTAAAATTATACTTCTGAAGGAGGTTGTATCTCATCTTCATCAAGAATTTTAAATCTTTTACTATTATATAAAGAGTTGTAAACCACGCTTTTATCTATAAAACTGATATTAACATTTTCTGCTACATTTAAATAAACTATAGATGAGTAAAATATGATTTTTTTTAAAATAACATAATGTATTTTTAAATAAGATAACAACTAACCATTCGTAGATGTTCCTAACTCATTCTTCATGATAAATATATTTTCTTTATAAATCGCCCTTTCAAGTTCATTAAAATAAAGATCAGACAATGATCCTTCTTCTTCTTTAATAAAAAATTATTATAATTAATATAATTAATAATCAACTAATCAAATCTTTTGACTTAAAACTGGTTAAATTGGTTAATTAAAGCAATCAGTTTGATAAAAACTAGACGGTACTTTTACTAAAAGATTTTACACAAAACTAAATCGATCAATTAAAAGGTTCCCAGTTAATTAAGTTGAAACGACCAATTGCATTTTTAAAACATTGGTAAGAACCCCCAAATCCCCCTTTACTATCACTAGATCAATTTTTTAATCAGTTTGATTAGACACCCTCAAGGCGTGAATAGAATTAACAAATTTTTCCTTATTTGTTTCTCAGCCAATAGCCACATTATTGGACGACATCTTACAAAATGAATGATTAAAAAAATGGTTTATCTTAAGAACATAGATTTGTTATGATACCACCAGATATGATGCTTCCTATGACTTAATCTATAATTAATGTCATAATTCTCTACAAATCAAAATTATTTAACATAAACCTCATTAAATCTGAAAATAGGAACTATCAATCTCAAAAGTCTGTCAATACATAGGTGTTTAATTACAACACTTAAAAGTATATACAGTAAAAAAGATACCAAACTATTATACAAAATATAATACATCGTTAGCCTTAAATCAATCACGAACATTAGGGTTTCTAACAATACCTCTATCTCCTGAATTATTTAGTAGTAAGAAATGAGCTGCCTACTTAATAAGGGCCACCTGACCATACTTTTATAATATAATGCTCAATTTAAAATAAAAAGATCAAATAGAAAAATCAATATTCACACAGTACTTAAAATACATAAACAGTATCCATTATATTAAAAAATACTCAATAAATGAACGCAACGTTTTTATTAATTTTATTTTTTATTATTAATTTCACTTATATTATAAATCCAAATATTGTATTATTCAAGCCTACTTAACCTAGTAGGCTTATATCCAATAGTTTGTCGGCTCATATCATCATCTCATTTCAATCATTATCATATGGATATGGAAAATATAATATATCGGCACTGGTACCTCACTCATTTAATCTCATCTAATATCTCGATGCCACTGGAGTACCTAACCACTAGCACATGGTATTTCTAGAACTTATGATACCCTGATACCACTTTAGTACTTAGGTTCTAATACAAGGCATCCCTAAGACTTAGGATATCTCGATACCTACTCTTTTGATATGTTTCTAGTCACATTGCACTTGTATCTCAACTACTCATTGATCAATGACCATCGAATATAGCATATCTTAGGCAAGCCACTAATCCACTATAGTTTTATAACTTAGTATGTCATAAAAAAATTTTAATATGTTTTTATAAATGGAATCTATCAATTCTGAATCATAATGAACACAACTGAAGAATGTAAACATCACATTTTTTAATTATCAAGTGATACATATTATAAAACATAAAACCATGTATTGATTTCACATTTCTCAATTAATCAAGCATTAATATCATAAAACATGTAATAAGTTATATAATATCTTAATTCATTTTTTATTACACCAACTAATTATTTAATTATTTTTTAAAACTCACATAGTTCTAAAAAACAAATATTTAATTATCAATCATTTTTTATACTGAAATCACATAAATATGCAAAAACACTTTTTAAAAAAACAATATTCATAATTTTTTATGAAATACATAATTATAAGAGCACAGTCTAAGGTTAATCTTATCTAATCTCTCGAAATAACTATTATGTTAGGTTCAAACTACTTTCTAACTCATCCTAAGGATCGATATTTTTATAATTATTTTATAATCAATTTAGGAAAATAACCAAACCCCAATTTCTTCATGTCAAAACAAAGTTAAATGGTAGCTGGATTTGGAGCAAAGGGAGGAAACAAACATCTAATTAAAGAGCTAAGTCATTTATATAAATACATTAGAAGTTTACAAATTCTAGGTATATGATGTTTTCTAGTTCAAGGTTTTGGTTGTAAAAAGAGAAGATCATGAGACTAGAAGAGGTCCTTAGAGATTAAGCTATGAATGAAATAGATGAATATTAGATCAGTGTGAAATACCATGAACAGATGAACATTAGAACAGTGTAAAATATCATGAAACTTAGGACATGTTTAGTTGTAAGCACACTTTAAAAAAAAAATAATATTCACAATTTTGAATGAAATACATAATTATAAGAGCACAGTATAAGGTTAATCTTATTTAATCTCTCGAAATAATTATTACCTTAGGTTCAAAATACTTTCTAACTAGTCCTCAGGATTTATTTTTTTATATAATTATGTTATAATCAATTTAAGAAAATAACCAAATCCCAATTTCTTCATATCAAAACAAAGTTAAATGGTAGGTGGATTTGGAGTAAAGGGAGGAAACAAACATCTAATTAAAGACCTAAGTCATTTATATAAATACCTTAGAAGTTTCCTCATTCTAGGTATATGAGGTTTGCCAGGTCAAGGTTTTTGGTTGTAAAAAGAGAAGATCATGAGACTAGAAGAGGTCCTTAGAGACTAAGCTATGAATGCAATAGATAAATATCATATCAGCGTGAAATACCATGAACAGATGAATAATAGAACAGTGTAAAATACCATGAAATTTAGGACATCTTTAGTCGTTTTACCAATTGTGATTTTTAGTTTGCATTTTTTTACTCATAAAAATCGAAGCAAGAAATGGTGTTTGGTTGTGTTATTTTGTTATGTTTTGAAAACTAAAAAGAAACAATGTTTTGAAATGATTTTAATTTTTTTCGTTGACATCTCTCTACCATATGTTTTTGTAAAGCTAACCTTTACCATATCTAAAACATCCTTATAGTTGTTTGTACTCCTTGCAATTAGATATGCACACCTATTTCCCAACTAACTAAACTAGTGCTTCCCAACTCATGTAGCTCCCAAAGATCTTAAAGGTAGGTCACATCTCTCCTAGCTCACGAAGGTCGTGATTTTCTCGAACCCATCGAGCTCTCTCTATTTGAGAATCCAATGACCTCTCTTTGTCCGACTCTCTTCCAGCTAGCTTTTAGAGCTATTTTTTAGGTCTCCTTGTTGTGGCGTTTCCCTCTAGTAACATCTCCTCCACCCAAGATAGGTAGTGTAATCCTCAATCCAATCCTCCTTAGATTATGTTTGTGGGTTTCATTTAGACTGAACTATTTGCTAATTGGGGGCAGTTTATGTATTTTTTTCTGATTGGTTATGTGGTTTGATCTGGACTTATTTTTGTTGTAGTTGATGGTTGAAAAAATATGTTCTGTCATCCAAATTTGTGATTTATGTTGAACAATATTGAAATCACTTACTTCTGTTGTCAACAATATACCAAATTGTAGGTAAACCATACGCCAGATTTATGATTAGTGATATGGATTTTTCCTATTTATGAAACAAAATCGGTCTTTATGCCTAATGAATTTATATATAAGGCTATGGCTAAAACATGTCTAGGTTAAGAGGTATATGATTGTGATGAATGAAATTATATTGCTAGGCGTTAAATTGTGATTTATTTAATTGTGTCCAGTCCATGATTTGTGTGTAATAACATTACCTAGTAACTATTATGTAATGTGATATCACCTATGGAGTAACATGATATTAAAGTTTCTTGTTACAAATATAATTGTAAATTCAATTAACAGACTTTACTTTGAATGTGCCCATTGATATTATTGTGATGATAATGTGGTTTAATAAAAAAAAAGGTGAAATGTTACTAAGATTTGGAATGATATCTAATTCTGATAATGAGTTTGTTTATGGTAATAGGAATGTAAATTGATTGGTCTAAAATTGTAATAGTTGCAAATGTATGTATGTTAATTATGACATTGTTATTTGGATTGAATATATAACTTTAAAAAATGTAATAACTGCAATTAGTTAATTACTTACATATATTTTGTAGTGATGGTAGATTATAGCAATATCAATAATTCTAATAATTACATTGAGATAACTGATAAGGATGGGGTCTGGAATGATCAAATAGAAATGTTTTTTTTATCTCACTTATGGTTAAGGGAGTAAAAAAGATAACAAAACGACTACAAAATTTTCCAAAAGTGATTCGAAAAACATCAAAAACAGTTTAAAAATGAAATTTGGCAAAGATTATTCTAACACACAGTTGAAGAATAAGTACAATTAACTAAGATTGAGAATGAAAAATTTTAAGAACTTAATCTAAGAAAGCAAGATTAGATACAACTCCATTACTAGTGAAATGACTGAAGAAGATTGATGTTGAGAAAATCTCTTTAAGATATAATATACAAATTTTTTTAATATATTGTACACTTAATCTATTCTCATGTAAGATGATCTTTTGTTTCAAGTGCACAAAATAGCTTATAAGTTCAAGAAAAGGAGTTGCAAGGAATACCAAAACCTATATGCCATATTTATGATATCACTATAACATATGTGCATGCACATCCTTCAACCAAATCTCTAACATTTAGCAATGGTACAGCCCTCAAATTTGGTGATGAGGAAGACAAATCATCAAACATGGAGGAGGAAGATGTTGTTGGTCTAAGTTCAAGAAAAAAGAAATCTCCAATAAAGAAGAAGGCAAGAAGAAGAGGAAATCCATACCTGAACATATGCTGAGATAAATAATAGAAAATTTAAGGAAGAAATTGGAATATAAGAAAAAGATGGGGAAATCATCATCTTTTATTAGATAAATTAGTGTAGGTTTAGCACGACAATAAGAGTGTGATGACATCATGCAAGGCCTGAATGTGTTAAAGGGATTACCAGTAGAGGGTTCCCAATATACTGAAACCGCAAAGTATTTTTATGAGAATCCAGTGGTTTAAAATGTCTTTTTGAAAATGCTAGAGCATAGGAAGTTGGATATGGTTAAGTATTTGTAGATGTTGATCATTTGGCTATGTACTTAGATTGAGAACTTATAGGTTATATTTGGTTGTTTGACATTATGAAACATAATTGGTTTTCATTATGTATGTATAGTTTAGTTGGTTAGCTTATTAAATATAATGACTTTTTTATATGCTCATATTTAAGATGTTTGCTTGGTGTTAATGAATATTTAGGATTTTTTTTAGTATGTTTTCTTGAAATTGGATGTTTTATAGGTTTGTTATAATTTTATTTGTTATGACTAAATCACTTATACGAACCTTTGGTAAAAAAAACTTGATTAATAATTTCTTTACTTTAACATTATAAATAAATGGATTCAAATTCTCCTCTAAGTTTAGATGATGAAATAATTCAGGCAACCATTATATTGTATTATAGGGAAGGGATCCTTATCATTTAAGTGAGTAACCATGTTGACATGCAGCACTTAATAAATATAATTGGGTATTGGAGTTTCTAAATGGAAATCCTTTCAGAATTTATGAGAATTTAAGAATATCTATGACAATTTTCTTACATTTGTGTAATGAACTGACAAATTATGATGGATTGAAACCCACTAAAAATGTAGTTGTGGAAGAATAAATAGAAATTTTCTTGATGATCCTTAGTCATAGTCACACAATGAGACTTAATGTAAAGCATTTTCAACATTCTATGTGGATAATTTCACATCATTTCTGACACGCCTTACATGCAGTCAATAGAGTAGTAAAAAAATTCATTAATTCACTTTCATTTGACTCAACACCTATTGAGATTGAACTTAATCTAAAATACTTTCCATATTTTAAGGTACTCTTGTATCTATTATTTTCATAAAAACTGTTCTTTACAATAAGTTTTCATCATAAAGACATTCTTTCATTCTATATAATTGCATTGGAGCCATAGATGGTATACATATCTATGCATATGTTCCAGCAAGCGAGTAGATACCATATAGGGACATAAGAGTTTATTTAACACAAAATATCACGTGGGTTTTGTGAATTTGACATGCATTTCACTAAATGTAATGTCTGGATGGGAGGGTATTATCATCGAATTCTTTTCAAAGCGGTCACAAATCTAGAAAATCAATTTCCAATGCCTTCGTAGGATATTACTTATATTAATTTCATGGTTAGTTGTTTCAATTTATGAATTTAATTTATTAATATGTTTAAGTAAGTTTTATTTGGTCAACTTAGGATACGCTAACATTTATGGATTTCTTTTAACATATCGTGGTGAAAGATATCATTTACCAGATTTTCAAAGAAGAGGAAGACTATCAGGTCCTAAAAATTTGTTTAAAATAGGCATTCATTATTGAAAAATGTTATCGAAAGATGTTTTTAGCACTTTGAAACCAAGATTTCTTATAGTGTTAAACATCCCTAGATATAGTATGACCAAGTAAAAATTCATTGTTATGGCTTGTTGGATTATTCACAATTTTAGTAAGATGCATAGACAAGTTGATGAATTATTTGATCGTTCAACAAGAAATGAAAACTGATATCATGAGGAGTAAGTTCATAATTTAAGTATCATACAACTCCTGCATAACTTTAGACTATGTCTCGATTGCGAGATACAATCACTAAACAAACATGGAATGATTATCTTCAAGGACATTCTTATTAATTAATATGATTTTTTATGTAACTTGATGTAGATGTAACTTCATTAAACTATTGTCACTTGATGTATATGTAAATTAATTAATGTGATTAACTTTATAGATGAAAAACTTTTATCAATGTAGATAATGTTTTATTGATTAATGTAGAGTATAGAAATTAAATATATTTTATAATGCACCTATAACCAGTTAATGTAATCTTTGAAATTATTATTAATTAAATGAATTTATTTTTAATGTTACGTGTAAATAATATTTTTAAAATATTATGTTAATTTTAAAAAATTGTTTAACATATTCTAAACATGCAAAAACATTTTATCACAGGATAATCCTTCCCAATTTTGTGTCAAAATTGCAAATCATATATAATTTTAGTTTTTGTTTTGATTTTTTCCCAAAAAAGAAACAACAATAAAAAAACAAAAACAGAAAATAAAACAAATTAGAAAATAAAAACCAAAAACAATAACAAAAAACAACAACTAAAAATGAAAATGAAAAGTAAAAAATAAGAGTTGAACAAAAACAGTCCTTAAGTTACTTTTTCCAAGTTATTCTAAAGCCTCATATGAGTACGAAGGTGAACACAACGACGACAATGAGCAATCTTAATTTCTATATGAAAGTAAGGATTCAAGGTACTCTAAACCTGCTTTAGGTTAAAAAGATGCTTCATTATTATAATTTCTTTATAGTCATGGATAAAAAATTAGTTCAATCTGATCACTCAAAATTAACGAACTAAAATTAATTTGATTAGAATTAAGTTTGAGTACTTAAATTCTATCAATTTTAACAATTTCTTTTTATATTTAAATAATCATGACCAACAAAATAGATTTAGTGATTCAAAGTTAACAAGTTGAGTCAAATTTTATGAAATCAAGACCAAGTATTCATATTTAATTTAATGTAAACTTGATTTCAAACTTGTTTTTTAAATTAAAATTTGAATACATTTTGAATCATTGTGAACCCCAATCTTAATTATGAGTTCTATAAATTCTTTGAATTTGAATTTCTAGAATTTTTTAAAAGTTTTTTATCTATTCCCTTAAATGATAAATTAGATCGAATATTTTAATTAAATTTAAGCTATTAAGGTTGGATGGCCTTAAAGGAAATTAGAATTAATGGGCCTAAGTGGCCCTTTCCCTCTCCCTTTAAAAACAAATACAGAAAGGAAGTTTTCTTATAGAAACATTACAAATTTGATTCTCAACCATCATAAACAAAATCATTTGGTAGAAGGTAGAGAGGGAATAAACATAATTAGGATTAACATGGATCAAGGTATAGCCATGTGATGAAATGTTGTTAATTGATCTATAAAAGTATTAAAATTGGTATCAGAGCATGGTTATCATATTGGCTGTGATTTCTACCATTTGCACTGTGATTTATGTTGATTTGAGCACTATTTTTATTATCCCACCTTAAGGTGTGAAAAGTTTTGGAAAACAAAATAAAATACATTTCCCTCTCAATAAATCACTGATGAGTTTATGAAGAAAGAAATTAAGACAAGAAAACAAAACAAGACAAAATCGACACACTGTAGAGAAAATCAAACGCTAGTCGTTTGGTATTTATTTATGTACAGAGGTTTTGTTGAATGATTTTGTTGAATTGGGCTATAAGAGACGGCTTCTAGGCACTTTTCTAGATGGGATTTAGCGTAAAAACATGTACATGGATTTTAGAGTGAGAAAACATAGACACTCGAATATAGTAGTTATTCCTTGGATGTTGATGCTATTCATGTTGATATAGCTTGGGAAGGTTTTTATTTTGTAAAAAAAACGTATGACATACCAAAGCCATAATGAAACAAAAAAAAAAGTGTCTAGCGCTGGCGAAAAAGATGAGGCGCATGCAAGCAAGAGCAGTAAATGACGAGCGCATGCATTGCTTGACAGTCTCTGATGCGGGCTACGCATGCGCTGCCTGGTTCTTCATGTAGGTTAGGCCTAGACAACTCTTTAGGCCTAGGTTTTACATATATGTAGACTCCAAACCCCATATTAGACTGTTATTATGAACTCTAATTCAATTAAGATGATTTTTTTAGTCATAATAAGTTAATTAATTAATGAAGTAATTAATTGATTTATATTTAATTATATATATAAATTTATGCATATTTTTTCTATTCATAATATAATTATAGCAATTTTAATGCCATATGATGAATTTTCATTAGTACAATGAATAGTTTATATTATGTCATACTTAAAATTAAAATTTCCTATTATATGATGAATTTGATACATGACATTATGGTGATCACGGATAGTTTGTAAGTCACCAGAGTGACCAAACTAATTAAAATGACTTTCTTCATATATGAATAGGATTTATTAATTAATTGTCTAATTAAATATGTATTTCATGGAAAGCTTGTTATTCACTAAAGTGGCCTAGTTTAGAAAATATCTAAGCATTTAATTGTGAATTTTCAAATGTTCATAATTTTATGATGCTATTGAAATGACATAACCGTTGAACTGAACAGTTAAGTTCATTAATTAGAACACTAGGAGGTCACTTAAATGTGGACCATTGCTTATGATTAATGGCATTAAAGGGATTTATGAATATATTTAGTTAATATGATTGTATATCCAAAGATAACATGCATATTGATTAGAATTTAATTAATTGTCCATTATAGTGTATTCTATTAGCCTCATTATAGGTTACAATTATGTATTTAAATATTATCCAAAGGTGAATTTAATTGTAAAATCGAAGTTATGATTCGTTTAAATCTATTTAAGTTTACTCAAAGAATTAATGTGTGAGCTATACGTTATATTTGTAGCATCTACAAATTTATTCGCTTTAGGAAATGAGTTTATCAAGTTCAATGGTTCAAACTATGTGGATTAGTCCAAACAAATCTAGTTCCAATTGAGTTTTATAGATTTAAACTTAGCAATAGTTTCAGAGCAAGGACCACATCCATAACTAAGACCAATACTAAAACTGAAATGTCTTTTTATAAGGCTTGAAAAAGGTCTAGAAGACTACGTTTGAACCTAATGTGAATAATGATCATAGAAAAAGTTAAGTCGTCAATACCTAAAACAAGTAATGCAACTGAGTTCATGTTGAGACTTAAGAAATACTTCCAATCTGAAATAGATGACAAGTCCATAATAAGTTCTTTAATGAGTGAGATAACAACCAAAAATTTTTACTAATCACAGTCCAATCATGATCATATAACACATATGTCAAATTTAGTAGCAAAACTAAAATTAATGGGTATGTATGTTAGTGATTTCTTTTTAATACAATTTATCATCAATTTATTTTCACTTGAGCTTGGACAGCTCCAAGTGAATTATAACACTCTTAAAGAAAAATAAAACCTTCAAAAAATTAAAGTCACGTCAATTTAAGAAGAAAGGAGGTTAAAAAAATGAAAGAATACTCTGTTCATCTCAAGTTTCATCACGGAACTAGTAATAGCAAGAACAAATCATGATAAAAGAGTAAACATATAGACAAATCTCTCAGCAAAATTAATAAGGGACAAATCCATAAAGGAAAAAGATGCTACTTATATAAGCAAGCTAGTCACTTCAAAAATGATTGCCCTAAAAGAAAGTCTTGGTTCGACAAGAAAGGTACATATTATATTTCAGTATGTTTTGAATCAAACCTTATTAAAATGCCCAATGATACCTGGTGGTTAGATTCCAGTCTAAGTACTTATATGTCACATGTTACACAAGGATTTCTTTCAATCTAGTCATAAACAGAACTGAAAATTTCTTATACATGGGGAATAGAATGAAGGCATGAATAGAAAGAATTGGGACGTATAGATTGATCTTAAGCACTTGATGTCACCTGGATCTAAAAAAGTATCTTTATATTCTTGAATGTACTAGAAATTTAGTTTCCGTTGCAAAGTTAGATGAAGTAGAATTTATTGTATAAACACAAGTAGTACTATAGTTTTGGTACTTTAATGGATCGTTTATATCATTTCAATCTTAATATTGATTTTGTTGAATCTGTATTTCATGTTAATCATAGTATAGAAAATAAGCGTAGTATATATAATGAGTGTTCTATTTTTTTTGTATTATAAACGGTTAAGTCATATATCCAAAGAAAGGATACAAAGATTAATTAAAAATGAAATCTTACCTTAATTGAATTTTACTGATTGGGATATTTGTGTGGATTGTATTAAAGGTAAGAAAACTAGACATATATCAAAATATCTAGCCATAAGAAGTAGTGAACTACTTGAGTTAATACACACTAAAATCTGTGGGTTTTTTTTACGTTCTTTCTCGAGTCGGTGAAAAGTACTTCACCATTTTTTTTGATTATTTCTCACGATATTGTTATTTATATTTACTACATGAAAAATCTCAGTCTATGGGCATCCTAGATGTATTCATTAATCAGGTCAAAAGGCAATTAGATAGAAAAGTAAAGATAATGATATCTGATAAAGATGGTAAATATTATAGCAAGTTTGATGAAAGTGGACAATATCTAGGTCCATTGCAAAGTTTTTTGGAAGTTGAGACATCTGTATACAATACACAATGCCTAGTATACCGTAACAAAATGGTGTAAATAGACATAATTAAGAGTATGTTAAGTTATAGTACTATACATTTATCATTGTGAATGCATGCATTAAAGACCTTTGTATATCTGCTTAGTAGGGTTCCGAGTAAGGCAGTTCCTAAGACTCTTTATGAACTGTGGATAGGAAGGAAATTTAGTTTACGACACCTTGACATTTAAGGTTGCGTAGCAGAAGTAAGGATATTGTTTATTTCATCGGCTATCTTGAAAAGTCAAAAGGGTATATATTTTATTATCCTAATCATAGTATAAGAATAGCTGGGTCTGGTGACACTCAGTTCATTAAGAATGATTAAAGTAGTGGGAGTAGAGAATCATGAAAATTGAATATTCAAAAAAGGCGAGTAGAAACTCCTCTATTAAGTATTATTTCTTTAGTTGTTGTTCCTCTTATTATATCACAGCTATGCAATATATCGGAACAACAAATTAATGTTTCAACTCTACAAGTTAAACATATTAATGATGATCCAACTAATAATGCGCAAGTTACAAATGAATAAACAGTGCCACAAGAAATAGCATTATGAATATCTATAAGGCAGAAAAGTCTCGTTATTTCGAATGACTATGTGATTTATTCACTTAAATATAAATGTGATTTGAGCATTGATTAGGATCCAGTCTCGTTCAAATAAGCCATGCAATGTAATAATTTTGAAAAGTGGTTCAAGGCCATGAAAGAAGATTTGAAATTAATGGATGATAATAAAGTCTAAGAATTAGTTGAGTTACATGAAGGTGTAAAGTAAGTGGATTGTAAATGGTTCTTTAAAACCAAATGCGACTTACAAGGTAAAATTGAAAGATACAGAACTAGAATTGTTGCTAAAGATTACTCTCAAAAGGATGGCATTGATTATAAATAGACCTTCTCTCCAGTTTCAAAGAATGAATCTTTAAGGATTGATATGATTTTAATGGCTAATTATAATTTAGAGTTTCATCAAATAAACATAAAGACCGCCTTTTAAATGATAATTTAGAAGAAGAAATATATATGGATCAACCGAAAGGCTTTTAGACCATAGAAAAGGAAAAGTTGGTGTGAAAATTAAATAAGTCCATATATAGATTGAAACAAATTTCCCAACAATGTACTTTAAGTTTAATGATACTATTGTTTCTTATTGTTTTATAAAGAACATCGTTGATTGGTCTATCTATATGAAGGTCAGTGGAAATAATTTCATTATATTAATCTTATATGTTGACGATAAATTTTTCTCTACTAATGATATGGCTTTGTTACATGATATAAATAATTTTCCCTCTAATAATTTTGAAATGAAAGTATGGGTAAGGCATCCTATATGATAAGAATCCAAATATTTCGTGATGGATCATAAGGATTGTCTTAGAAAAGTTATATTAATAAAGTATTAGAGCAATTTAAAATGGAAAAGTGCTCCGCATGAATAATTATAATTTAGAAAGGAGACAAGTTTAGTGAAATATAATGTCCAAAAAACGATTTAAAACGTAAGGCAATAAAGTATATTCCTTATGTGTTAGTAGCTAGAAACTTAATATATGTACAAACATGCACATGGCCAAATATCAGTTTTGTTATTGTCATGTTAAGTCGATATCAAAGTAATTTTGAAATGGATCACTAGAAAGCTACAAAAAAAGTACTTAGATATTTATAAGGTATAAAGGATTATGTACTCACATACAAAAAGTCAAACTATCTTGAAATGATAAGTTATTCGGATTCAGATTATACTAGTTATATAAACTCAAGGAAATATATATTTTGTTACCTATTCTTATTAGCTAAAGGAGTAATTTTATGGAAGAGTAAAAAGCGATCCATCATTTCTACTTTCACTATAGAGGCTGAATTTTTGGCATACTTTGAGACCTCAATTCATATATTATGGTTGTAAAACTTTATATTAGGTTTTAGTATTGTCGACAGTATAACTAGATCGTTAAGAGTTTATTGTAATAATTCCGCATTCGTTTTCTTCTCTAAGAATGACAAGTATTCCAATGGTACAAAATATATGAATTTAAAGTACTTATCTATGAAAGAAGAAGTGCAAAAATAGAAAGTATCAATTAAATATATTGGTACTAACTTGATAATAGTGGATCTGTTAACTAAAGGATTACTGTTCAAAATATTTATTGGTCATGTTAAAAGGATTAATATCATAGATAAGTCCTTATTAGTATAGTATTATGACATGTATACATACATATGATTACATTGCTCGAATTGTGTTGGCACTTATGAATTTAATTACAATCATATTTTTGCTCATTTACTTGTAATCCACATTATATTGTATGCAAGTATTGTTTCTTTATGATAACAATTACAGTATTTCTTCTTTAAAGTTTTATTAATTGAGTTAATTATATGATATATGTAAGGAATCATTTTATTAAATAACTTGTAACCATTATAATCCAATTATCTCAATTCAATTAAAGATAACTTGATAAATTCAATACATGGTATGCACTTAAAAGAATCACCAAGTCATAATATAAGTTAAGTGAGAGATCGTTAAATTATTTCAACATTAAAGTGACCCATGTAATTTATTGGTCTAATTATAAAGAAATGGGCTTATTACAATGGCTAGTAGGCCTTAAAAAAATTAAAATAAAATAG
>JAOXYD010249279.1:0-16522 GCA_028565735.1 Pinacopodium congolense
TTAATAGTAAGGATCAATCAAGCTATATATATATATATATATATTCTTTTAGTTTAGAAGCCAAGTTACAAATAAGTATGAATTATAATTAAATCCTTTCTTAACTTCCAAGATCACATATATCCATTACGATTATATTTATCCTAACCAACTAGATAACATCTCCATCCAAATATGATACAATTATAGTGGTTACATCACATCCCAACTAGATAAGGATTACATGTAATTAAATAAGATAACATCTTATCATTGAATATCCTCTCAATCTTCAGATGATTCTCCAATATGCTCTTATCTCTTAGAAGTTGAAACTTATCCCATATGATCTTTATCTGTCACAACATCGAAAATCTCCCATAAGAACTTCATCTATTAGTGATGTTTATTCAAGGTGAGCTTGTGTGGTATACTGGTCTAACCAATGCTTACTGACAATCAAGTCTCGTTAACTATGATCCTTTTTTTTTTAGCATACATTAGTCCTTAGTCCGTCAAAAACATAATCTTTGGCAAGTCCTACTTGCCTAAGCAAGGCCAACCTAACAAAGGTCTAAAACTCTACCAAAACTCGCATTGTGATTGATCCAACCTACTTAAGTTTACCTTGGCTCCTTTGCATACCTCCCTCATATATGTGACATAACTAACATTTGGACCAAGGAACCTTTTTGGCTAGCTTAAAGTGATTGCATATGTTACAGGAAATAAAAGAAGTCATATAGTGATAAAATTCAAGTTTTATAAAAGTAATTTGAAGCTTTTGAAAAATTTTAAAAGGGTCAACTAAGAGAAAATGGTTTTGTGCTATCCAATTATGTGTAGGCTCATTCAACATCTTTTAAAAGAATTAAATAAATTCTATATAATTAAAATTCAACATTTTAATTTCAAAATTTTATATGAAATATAAAATTAAAATATCTACATAATTTTATAAAATCCATATATTTCAAATGAACTTTTAAAAATATTAAATTAATGAGAGATCATTTTAGATAAATAACTACTATTAATTCTTGATCATTATAGTTTTCAATAGATACTTAATCTTTTTTAATTCAATTCTATTGAGATACCATCTTAAGTGAATTCATTATCGTTTAATTATAAGATGCCTTTGATGTCTAGACATCACATATATTTGATGTGCAGCTACTCCTACACTAGATTTCACGTTTTTAGTATGAATGTAAAGGAAGCTTACCAATCTCAATTAGAAGCGCACTCCAAAATATTGATTTGATTTATTTTTCACAAAAAAATATTAATTTCTTTTATTAAATTTCATAATTTTCTTATCCTTCTTATCTATTTTCTAGGTGTAATAGTGATATATCTATCTATATATATATATCCATGAAACATTTTTATATAATTATTTATTTTTACAATTTGTGATCTAGCACTAAAATATTAACTTTTCAATTTCTCTTTGATAAAACTATTAAATTTTGTAATATTTGTTTTTTAGGAGAAGTAATTTATATGTGAGGAGGTACATATCTTAACTTGTCTTAAGGCTTTAGATTATGAATCTTTTCTTTACATATATATAAATCACTTAAAATTTTTTAAGAGCAAAAGGCATATACACCCTGCGTGGTTTATCCCATTCCAAAATGACCTTAGATATTTCAATATTCTTTAAAAAAACTCATACGCTACCATTTATGTCACGAAAAACCCCTTCTATTAATCTTAGTTAAAAGACCTAAATCAACCACTAATTAACCTAATTATGTGAATATTTAGTACACACAAGCCACACAAAATCCTACCAATCAATAATTTGACCCATATAATATACCAAAACATAACTTCATAATATTTTTAGGAAAAATCTCTAGAATCTATCATTCTATGAACTTTGTTTATTCTTCAAAGTATTGGGGGGATAAGGACCATGATTCTTTGAAGCAATTGAGAGGTTAACTATACCAAAATCCATAGGCATATGAAAATCAAACTCATGGAAAACCTTATGATTGTTGAGAATCAAATCAATTCATAAATCTCCCAAGGAATTGAAGTCTAACATTCCAAGAAAGAAGTTTGTGAAGTTTATGAAAACATAGAGACTTTAAAACCTAATGTGAGATTGGCTAAAGGTATAAATGTTTGTTTTGATATTAATTTATATGTGGATTATGTACTCGGATTACGGTTTTATTATATTTGATGAATAAGTGAAGTTTAAAAATTCTAAGCTCTTAAACAAGTTTAGGGTTGAAGTAGTTCAAAATTAAGGGTATGTGGGACAAATCTAATTGGCACATGGAATGGGAACTGAAATTAGGTTTTTAATGATTAATTAAAGTTTGTATATGTACAAAAGTTTAGTTAGCCTAAGATTTTTAATAAATACAAAAGTAATCCTTACAATTCTTATTTTATAGCCTTCTTACCAAAATAAACTTAAAAAAATATATCATTTGACGAACTTAAAGTGTTTAAAGGGCTCACTAATATACTTAAGAATGATTACATCAAGAAATTTCACAATACACACCAAAACTAACTAAAAACTCACCCAAATGCTTTCACAACTCAATTTTATGCTTTCCAACATAGCTTGATGTAAGACATTTATTTAATACACCTATTTATAAGTTAAATTTGGCCTACCAGCCATATATAATTATTGGAACACATTAAATTTTGTTTATTATATTTTTTACCATTGAAATTAACTGTTTCTATCTAATTTTCCAAACCACTAAGTCTCTCCCTCAACACACATTGGTCGACCAGTCTCTCCCAGTGGTTGACCAGTGTGTGTTGATGATTAAATAATGGTTTGAAAAATTAGATAATAACAACTAATTTCAATAGTAACAAATATTGGTTAACCAATTCCTGCAAAATCACAAGATACTAATTTACCACTCAAATATAATGGTCAACTAGTCTAACATAGTGTTTAACTAGTCCCTGTGAAATTGACACATTGGTTGACCACTACTAAGCATATTGTCAACCAATAACTTGTCGATTAGTCCATGTCAAAACGAGTTGTTCATAAACTTCACACTATCTAACACATGCAACCAGCACCAAATAAATTGCAACTTTTTAAACACTTCTTTAACATACACACATTAAAAGTTTTCCCTAAAATATTTTTGTATGTCAAGAGGATCATTTAAAACTTTTTCCACATGATTCTTTTTAATTATGCAACATATATACATAAACTCTAAGTATGAATACAATATGCATAATTTTTAAACCCATTGAAAACCTTATGATGACCAAGATAAGATTATAATAAAAATTACATATACAACCTATTAAAAACCTATCTTAGCCTTGAACTTGAGCCTTTTACTTTTCTCCTTTGTGATTCCTATTCAAGTTCAAAAACTTTAAATTTCATCTCTTAAACCTTTCTTTTTCAAACATATCTTCCTAAAATATTAAACATAATAAACTCAATAGTAGTAAAGGAATTTTGTCATCATCAAAATCTAAGTGGAACCTCATTTGGTTCAACAGTCACCCTCTTTTTGATGATAATAAAATCATGTGATATTAGGAAAATATAAAAAGTATATCACTTTCAAAATGTAAAACATTTTTCTCCCTTTTAAACTAATATCACACAATTTCCTCCTTTTTGGAATCATTAAAAAGTTTCATATATTTATAAACATATCACTCCAATTACCGCTCAACCTTTCTTAATACTACTTATAAACTTTCTCAAACTTTCTCAATACTACTTATAAGCTCTCTTCCCTCTTTTTGTATAATAAGAAAAACAACAAGAAAATCACATCTATATTGAAAACACCATATCATCACATATTCGAAACTTATTAGAACTAAAAAGACATCAATATCACCAAATCTTAAAAACTCTCCTTAAATTTGTCAAAAGTTTTAAACTCCACCTAAATTCATTCTTCATAACAAAATAAAAGTTTAAGCTTACACTAAATATATATATAAAAGCTTCTCATAAATAATTGCAATTAGAAAGCAACATAATAGAAGATAAGATTGATCAAAATCGTAAAACTTAAAACTGATTAAAATTATCAAAACTCCCTCTTAATTTAACAATTTTGTAAATTATTTATCTTTTTATAAGATCATAAAATCATCAAATTAAAGTTAAATCTCACTTTAAACTATTCATATATAACTTTTTATAATTTTTAATTTTCTCCTAATCATGAAAAATTTATTCGACAAATAATTATTACCTTTTAAAACATAATGACATTAAGGCATGGAGTAATAAAAATATGAAATGATTTAAACATCAACAACATTCAAGTATCACTCAATTTCAATTTATAGTTTTATGAAATCTAAGAAAACATAGCCAAAATAAACATTTACCTTCCTTTTGTATATCACTAATTTGTCATTTCATTTCTTCTCTTACTTAATTTAGCAATGTGTCTTGGTTATTATCCCTTTGTACTTGAAGGTTTCTGGCATACAAAATAATAATTAACATATTTTTGGTATCCACACTAATTTAGGCCGTCTAGGGTTTGTATCCTTCCTACCTTCAAATTTCTTGGTGATTTACATAACCAACTTTATTTGTCGTAATAAAATTTTTTAACATGTCCAAAACATCCATAAAATAACATATCATAGAAGCATCATATTAATGAAAATAAGTTCTCAATTTATTGTTCCTCTATGCATTTCTAGGTGTCCTTTTGATATATATACCCCTTAGATAAAAATGGAATATAGGATATGAAAGAAAAATGCTCTTAATATTATATACATGCACATAGGGAGCATGAAAATGTGCTAAAGCACTTTGCCTAATATAAGGCCTAAATTAGTCATGTTGGATTTAGGCATTTCTATACAAGTTATGAATTTTTTATTTACATGTATTTCCTTCCTATATTTTGGTCTTGATGAATGGATAAATACATGATGTTGTATCATAGGTTGGGGTTTAAAAGATGCTGCAATATTTTTACAAGATGGCCTAGGTACATGTTTTTCTAGATTCTTTCCTTTAACAAAGATGTTTTTACTACTTGATGGTGCATTTTCATGGGCAAATCCTAAATCAAATATATCATTTGATGTTTTTTGTATACATAGCATGTGCTCTAATTTTTCCTTTACTTTAGTGAACTTGAATAAAGAATCCTTAAGAGCTTTTATCTCCTTTCTTAATGATGCATTCTCTTTTATCATTTTTTTTCAGTATTATCATTCTCTACACTTTTAGATTCTATAATACAATACAATTATTTTTTTGATTTCTCATCCTTTAATTTGCATGCAACTAGAATTTTCAATGTTTCCTTATATTTAGAATTTTTCTTTTTCTTTTTCTTAATTTTTGCCTATAAACATTCAACTAAGTCATTATAAGTTTACTCATCAACATAAGCATTATAAGACTTTGAATATGTAGGTTTCCCATCATTATTTTGACAAGAGTTTGAGTTAAAGTGCACCTTATCATCTAAGAAGTATGTGTTAGCCACTTCTTCCTTTACATGCTCACTCTCCTTTTCTTTAACTTGCTTAGTACCTTTATAAGTAATCTATAATATATACTAAATCTCACAAGCAGATTTACAACTAGAAGCTCTATTGAACTCATCCCTACTTAATACATAAAATAAAATATGTATAACTTTATAGAGCAATTAGTCTCACATCCCTTTCATCCCATTTACTTTCATCCTTTAATACTATTGTCTCTACATTATCTAAAACTATTGTTTTTTATAGGAGTTTTAGGCTTATGCTTTACAATTTTTCATAAATATATTTTTATAAATAGAAGGAAGTGCTTCATCCTAATTTTCTAAAGTCCATAATTTACGCTATCAAAGTATGGGTTCTATCTATCCTTTCACTATTAATTTATGCGATGATGACCTTCAACTCACTATTTTGTTATAAATATACTTATGTGAGTCCTAACTTTGATATCAATTATTGATCCCTATATGAAACTTAAAAGGGGTTGAACTGGGTGATTAAATATTTTTTTAATTCTTTTGTCCCTAGTTAAAAATTTCTCTTTTAATGAAATATGGAAGTTGAAGAATATAAATAATCAATATAATAAAATGAATTGAATTAAAATAATTTTAAAAAATAAAGATGAGAAGGAAGAGAAAAACAAACAAAATTTGTATTGATTCAATACATAACCGGCACTTATATCCACTCTCTAACACTCTATTGGAAATTTAACTATTTTTATCTTCTTTAATGTGTGAAGAGTAACCTTTACATAACCACTTCTCTTTTTCTACAAGTATAAGAGTAGTCCTTACAATCACTCTCTTTTTCATTGAGTATAAGAATAACCCTTACAATTCTTATTTCACAACATTCTTGCTTCAAAATACACTTCACAAAATATGTTACTTGGTCAACTCAAAGTGTCTAAGGGCTCACTAACAAAGTTAAGAAAGTATGCATTAAGAAACTTCACAATACATACCAAAACTAATAACAACCTTATTCAAATGCTTTTAGTAACTTAATTTGATGCTTCCCATCATAACTTGATGCAAAATTCTCATACAATAAATCTATTTATAGGTAAAATTCAGTCTACTAGTCATTTATAACTGTTGGGATTCAATAACTTACACTTATTCCATTTTTTAGCACTAAAACTAGTCATTTCTATCCAATTTCCTAAAACTATTGCTCAACCACTCATATACACTACTCAACTAGAACCACTAGTCGATCACTTATACACACTACTTAACCAATCTCAACCACTAGTTGGTGAGTAATCCATACAAAATCATAACACATTGGCCAACTAGTCTGACATAGTGGTCAACTATTTGTTTTGAAATTGACACATTGGTTGACCACTACCAAACATACTAGATGGTTAACCAAACAAAATTTACACTATCTAACACATGCAACTGACTAAAAAACTAACCCAATATTTCAAACAATTCTTCATTACACAAAATATATTAAAATTGTTCCTCAAAACATTTATGTGTATCAAGATGATCAATTAAAACTTTTTTCACATAATTTCTCTTAATTATGTAGCTTATATACATAAATATTAAATATAAATATAATATGCATAATTTAAACCCATTAAACACCTTGTGATGACAAAGATAATAATACAATAAAAATTACAAGATACGACCTATTAAAACCTATCATGGTCTTGAGCTTGAGCCTTTCTTTTTTGTCTTCATGATTCCTATTCAAGTTCCAAAACTCCAAGTTGTACATGTTAAATCTTTCTCTTTCAAGCTTATCTTTTCAAAACATCGAATATAATGAACTAATTAGTAGTAAATTTGTTTTGTTATCATCAAAACTTAGGTAGAACCTCCTTTGGTTTAACAATCTCCCTTTTTTAATGATGACTAAATCATGTGATATTTGGAAAGCATAAATAGAATATCATATTCAAAATGCAAATCATTTTACCCATTCTTAAACTAATATTACACATTTTCTCTCCCTTTTTAGAATTATCGAAAAGTTTACACACTCAAAAATATTTTACTCTAATACCATTCAACATTTTTTTAATACCACTTTTAAACTTTCTCAATATCGCTTTTAAGCTCCCTAACCTTTTTTTTTGGTATTATAACAAAAACAACAAGATAATCACATCTATTTTCAAAACATAATATCATCATAAATTAAAAACTTATTATGTCTCAAAAGACATTAATATCATCAAAATGGTTAAAAGTTCCCACCTCCTCCCCCTTAAAAAAAATCCTTCATCATAACAAAATCGAGGTTCAAACTCACCTTAAATAAAGCAAATCAAGCTCCTCCTAGATAATTGCAATTAATATCATATAATGCTCTCCCTTTTTTGGAAAATAACACAATACAATATAAGATTTATCAAAATTATCAAAACTTAAAACTTAGTAAATTATCAAAACTCTCCCCTAATTTAATAATTTTGTATATTCTTCCTCTTATTATAAGGTTGCAAAATCATCAAAATTAAAGTCAATGCTTCCTTTAAACTATTCACATTAACTTTTTATTATTCATTTTTCTCTTAATCATGTAAAATTTATGCATTAAATCATCATTCCCTTTTAAGACATGTAATGACATTAAGATATGAACTGAAAAAAAAGAAGAAGAAGAATGGATTTAAACATCAATAACATTCAAATATCACTCAATTTCAATTCACATTTCTATGACATCTAAGAAAATTAACCAAAGCAAATATCTACTTTCTTTTTGTGCATCACCAATTTTTCATTTCATTTCTTCCCTCATTTGGTCCAACAATGTATCTTCGTTGATTATCCTTTTAATTTTGGAGATATCCTTGAAATCCTTTGACCTAAAAATCAACAATTGATGTATTTTTATTACCCATACTAATTTGGATCCTTAAAGGTTAATAACCTTCCTACTATTCTAACATCTTGGTGATTTATACAACTAAATTTGTTTGTCATAACAAAAATTTTCAACATATATAAAACATTGACAAAAATAACATATTTATGTGTGTATAGAATGTGCATAAATTTTAAATAAAAATAAACTTAAAATAGTAAATGACAATACCAAAACATGCAATTAGGCAAGTGCATCTATCATAATGTAATAAAGTTATCGTAAGTTCAGGTTGTCGATTCACGAGGACTGTAATTATAACTATTAGCAAATTCTTATTCCTATTATCTAACTTATTTAAAAGAAGATTGATTGATAGCTTGATGAAAATAAAGAAAATAAATAAAAGAAAATCTAAAGACAACCTCATAATATTTGACAATGAGGGATGAAGTTAGGATATATATTATTAATCTCCCTAAGATATGTTTATGTTCCTATTCATTACTTAACCTTGATTTAATAAATTTTCTAGATGATCTTAGACCATGAGTTCTTTAAGTTGAATGAGACTATCACAGTCAAGTCATGTAACTCATATTCAATTTAACAAATTAAGAGGTTGGTTACATTATCTTAATTCATCAGTTAAATACATTACTATGTTCTATAAAATCTATTGTTTTGATTAGGCTTACACTTAATCCAAAAATCTTATGTAAGCCTTTTATTTATGACTACATGCAAGATGCATTCAATATGGTTTGATCTATTCATACATTTGATTTGGTCCATCTAAACATATGACATCAGTTAATTGAAATTAAAGTAGTAGTCGCATAATGTTCAAAAACTAATTTCATTGATTCTATAAGCAATCCAAAGAAATATGGAAATTCAATGTTAAAATAAAGGAATAATGTAATACTACATCTTAGAATTCATAACAATCTATATCCTATAAGAAAATTAGTTTTAAAACATCCTAAAAATAATAATAATCACTAAAAGAGAAGAGCTAAGAAAACTCATAGTCAAATATTTTGAATCTCTTAACTCCTTTATGATTGATATTAAGAAATCCACTTTAGATCTTTAATTCTCTATGCTTTGATCTTCTTTTTTCCTTTAATCTTGCCCAAAATCCTCATAAGATATCTTATGATTTGTGTCTTCACCCTTGGCGGCTGCTTGGAGGCTCTAGAGGTAAGATTCCTCAAGAAAATACATAATTTAGATTAAAAAGCATAACTTATTGATAAGCCCATGACCTAGGCCCATCCTATAGGATTCTTTAGAGCGTGGCCTAAATCGTGGCTTGTTCCAGCTGTTTCAATTTTTTTTTTAAACTTTTGGTTCTTTTTGGTATTTTTGCTATGCACTCTTCGTCACTCGTCTTTTGACCTTGAAATTTGGTATTAAACTCAATAACATGATATTCTTACTCCTAAAATGGATTCCACAATCATTCTAACTCTAAAAATGCTTCTAATTTCTCACTAATATCCCTTATATTTACGTTGTTGCTTATTCATGTTCTATTACTATTCTCTTGATACACTCTTCATAGTTTGTCTTATGACCTGAATATTTGATGTGGAACTTTATAAATTGATGCTCTAACTTTTCACATTGATTTCACATCTCTTCTTACTCTAAAAGTACATTAAAATGCTCACTAAAGTCCTACAAAATATGAACAATTGTCGAAAACAACATAGTAGCATCTTATTCAATAATCAACCAAATATGTACCCAAAACATGGAATTGATCCTTAAATATAAGATTATGATCAAGAAAGTATGTCTAAAATATGTGTAATTAGGGTGTTATCACATATCATAGGAACATCATATGAATGAAAATAGGTTCTCAAGTTATTATTCCTATATGTTTTCTAAGTCACTTTTCATTGTATGCTCTCATTGGATGGAAATGAGATCTAGGGTATAAATGAGAAATATTCCTAATATTGTGTACATGCATGTAGGGAGCACGAAAATGTGTTGGAGCACTTTTCCTAAAATAAGGCCTAAATGAGTCATTTTGTATTTGTGCATTTCTATAGGAGTTATGTCTATTTTTGTCTACATGCATTTTCTTCCTAGATTTTGATCTTGATACATATACAAATGCATGATATTGTCTCCTAAGTTGGAATTTAAAAGATAATGTAATATTTTAATAAGATGGCTGTGGTATATATTGTTTTTCTATATTCTATCCTTTAACAAAGGTGGTCTTAATACTTTGTGGTGTATTTTTATAGGTAAATTCTAAACTAAATATATCGTTTGATAGTATTTGTACATCTAGCATGCATTCTAATTTTCCTTTTCTTTTAGTGAACTTGGATAATGAATCCTTAAGGGTTTGTATCTCATTTCTCAATAATGTATCTTTTTTTTTCTCATTTTTTTGCTTATTATCATTCCCCATTCTTTTAAATTCTACAATCTTGTACAAATTATTTTTCCATTGTCATTCTTTATTTCCATGCATATAGAATTTTTAATATTTACTTATATTTAAAAGACATTTTTTCCTTTTCTTAATCATTAATTCATCATAAGTTAACTCATCAAAATAATCATCACAAAAATTTGAATATGTAGGTACCTAATCATTATTTTTATAAGAGCGAGATTTAAGAGTGTACCTTATCATCTAAGAAGCATATGTAAGCTACTTCTTCCTTTACATAGTCATTCTCATCTTCTTTAATTTAATTAGTACCTTCATAAGCAATCTTCAATATATGTCAAATCTCATGAGTGGATTCACAATTTAAAACTCTATTGAACTCATCGATACTTAATGCATAAGATAAAATATGCATAACTTTGCAGTTAAGTGCAACTAGTTTCTCATCTCTTTCATCCTGCTAGCTTTCATCTTTTATTACTATTGTCTGCACATTATCTATGACTATTTTGTTTATAGGAGTATAAGTGACATTCACTGAAATTTCGTAAAAGTCTACTCCTATAAATAAAAGGAAGAATTTCATCTTAAATTTCCAAAGTTCATATTTTTGTTATATCAGAGAAACCTGTAATTGGACCCTTCGGGCCCTACCAGGTAAACCTCCAGCCTGGTAAACACCTCACAAGTCCACCAAGGCGGTTCAGACTCACATAAGGTACTGTGGGTAAGGTTCAACTCGATCGTTAGACCAACACCAGGTTGTCTAAAGTTCATAATTTTTTCCATCAAAATAAAGGGATCTATCTATACTTTTACTATCAAAATGTGTCATAATGACATTAAACCCACTATTTCATTAGAAATATATCTATGTGAGTCCTAACTTTAATACCAATTTTTAGTCCTAACAAGGCACATAAGATGGATGAATTAGGTGATTAAAATTTTTTCCAAGTCTTTTACTTCTAATTAAAAAAAATTCTTTCTTAGTAAAATGTAGAAGTTAAACAATATAATTAATCAAATATGGTAAAATGGTTTGAATTAACATAAACTTAAAAAATAAAGAGGAAATGGACAAAAAAGTCAAACTAAACTTATAGTAGTTTGGCGTACAACTGTCACATATGTCCACTATCCAACAACCTGTTATAAATTTTAGTATATTTATCTTCTTTAATGGGTGAAGAATAATCCTTATATAATCACTTCTCTTTTTTCCATGGGCACAGGAGTAGCCCTTACAATCACTCTCTTTTTCAATAAGTATAAGAGAAATCCTTACAATTCTTATTTCACAACCTTCCTACCCAAAAATACACTTCACATAATATCTCACTTGACCAATTTAAAGTGTTTAAGGGGCTCACTAACAAAATTAAGAATGAATGCACAAAGAAACTTCATAACACTCACCAAAACTAACCAAAAACTCACTTAAATGTTTTCATAACTTAATATGATGCTTTACAACATAACTTAATACAAAGCACTCATCCAGTGCACTTATTATAGGTAAAATTTAGCCTTCTAGCTATTTATAGTTGTTAGGGCTCATTAAATTTCATTTACTCCTTTTTTTTACTATTAAAACTAACTATGATTATGTGATTTCTTAAACCATTGGTTGACCATTTAACATGCTGGTGCACTAGTCATAAGTCAACTAGTCTTACCCATATGTATCAATCCTTACAAAATCACAACACATTAGTCGACTACTTAAATACAACAGTTGACGAGTCTAACCTATTAGTTAACTAGTCTTGAAATTGACATTTTGGATGATCATTATCAAACATGCTGATTGACGACCTCTTGGTCAACCAGTCTACGTATAAGCTGGTTTTTCACAAATTTCACACTATCTAACATTTGTATTCAACTCTAAAACAAACTCCAATGTTTTTAAACACTTCTTTAACACACACATACATACATAAATAAATAATTTTCCCCAAAATATTTTTATGTATTAAGAGGATCATTAAAACTTTCCCTTTATAATTCCTCTTAAATATACAACCTATATACATAAACACTAAGTATAAATATACTATGCATGATCTAAGTCCACAAAATACCTGATGATGACCAAGATAAGATTATAATAAAAATTACAAGATGCAATGTATTAAAAACTTATCTTGGTTTTTGAGTTTAAGCCATTTGCTTTTATCCTTCAGGATTCCCATTCAATCTTTAAAACTCTAAATTGTATCTCTTAAGCATTTCTCTTTCAAGCCTATCTTTCCAAAATATCAAACACAACAAATTCATTAGTAGTAAAGATGCTTTTATCCTCATAAAAACCTATGTAGAACCTCCTTCGATTCAATAAAGATAAAAGGGAAGTAAGTTTTGAAATTAGAACATGAGTCCATCATACACTGTATAATATTATAAAAAATCATAAGTCCAACGTGTGTTCTTTGGCATAAGGATGGCACATTGTGGTGTTTATGGTTTGTAATTAAATCAGAATGACAAACATGTAGATTGATAAATTTCTTATTGAATTCATGATATCTAATTCATTCTAATCTTTATTTTAATCTTAGCTTAATCAATTTAGTGAATTAAGGGGTCAATTACTGTATGACCATTTCCATATAGGGTATAATACATATACTTTACCATGATCAAGAATAAATTTGGAAATTTTTTAAAGAAAACTCTTGTCATCATCAAAACACTTTTAGATAACTTTTAGAAATATTTTTTAAACTAAGTTTTTGGTAAAGAAAAGAGATTTAATCTTTGAAAGAACTTGAAGGATTAAAAAATTAAATATAGATGACTTATTATAAGAATAGATACTGCTTTTACATTGTACATATATTACATTGTTCACTTTTTAAATAACATACAATGATTACAATGTTCATCAATAGAATCACTGTTCATCATCTAGTCAGAGGGTTATGATCAACTAGCCAATGCTTTGTCTAAAAATTGTTTAGAAGAAGAATTTTAATCTAGCATCTGAAGTGATGGTTGTCTTGCTAGCCAAAGGTAAGTAGTTAACTAATAAAACATGCCTAAAATTTTTCATTATAATTATTAGTTTATACGTCTAATAATTATTTAAGGTAATTTCAAGTTTAAATAAGCCATAATTGAGTTATGGAAAAAATATTTGGCATATTAGATAGTTATATTAAACGCCCTAAGAAGTTAGAGAATAAATGGATGTATTACATTATATATACTAAACCCTAATTCATTAGTGCGAGCAAAAGAGATCAATTTTTAGTTGTATGGTTGTGAAATTGTGCAATTGAGAAGATGGTTTCAAATAGACATTATGATGATTCCTCTTGACCTTAAATAAAATTTGTAAAGGGTTACTCATCACTTTTGATAAAGTAGATATTTATATGAATCTCTTTCCTCACAGAAAAGAAGATGTTGTATGGAAGGTTCATCTTCACCTATTGAAGAAAGAAGAAAATGAATTCTTAAGTAATCTAATTTTGAGGAACATACATAGGTTAAGGTTATTTAATAAACTTAATATAAAATAGTTTTGTCTCACATTTTTATTCTTTTTTACTATTTGATTTTATGAATTTATATATGAATTTGGTAAAACTATTATTACAATAAAATTTTCATTCATTAATTTACAAATAGGAAAAAATGAACACATGTAATTTGCTCCTCTTTTCATGTATTATCAAAATATTAATAATATTTTTATTTTCATATTCATTGCTCAAAACCTAAAAATCCATTGACAATTTACTTGAATTCAAGTATGAAATAAAAAAATATTAGAATTAAAATACCAATATACTCCTTGAGAAGCATAGTATAAGTGTATATAAAGCAAAGATACTTAAGGAGAAGTCAAGGAGAAAGCCTATCATTTATTTGATAAAGCATACAACATAAAACCCCAAAACCTTTCGCCAATTCAATAATCATTCCTTCTACAAGGGAAATTTATAGCAAAAGTATTATTGAAAGGATGAGTATAAAAGAAACTGTTTTTATGGTATAATTCATAACAAAGTTTACAAAGATATTTATACAAGATGATATGTGTCTATGTATAGAAATACTATTAATTTAAAGAGGATTATAAGGCTAAGATTATACAAATGTAATTGCAGAGATTCTGGAGTTGATATGGTGCAAGGTATGACTTGAATCGTGGCTAGAGATTTGTTATGCGTTATCATCCTCCCTCAAGCTTATAGGAAAACAACAGTGAGTTTATGCCGTAGTTGACGAAACGATGTAGAAGGAAGAGCCTTCATCATGATAGCAACAATATGATCTTTAGTTAGAATGTATCGAATGAAGATAGCCTTTTTAGCCAACAAATCTCAAACAAAATAAATGTCAATTTTAATATGTTTGGTGTTGGTATGGGTGACAATATCAACAGTGAGAAATATGGCACCAAGATTATCACATTATAAAGTTGGTTTTAGGTTGATTAACCTAATTTCACTTAGTATTGATGTTATCTAACAGAGTTTTATGGATGCAAGTATAATGCTATGATATTTTGTTTTAGTACTAAAATAAGCAGCCTTTAGTTACTTCTCAACACTACAAAAATAAGATTTGATCCCAAGTAAATCTAGTATCCAGAGGGAGAGCGATTGTCATTAGGGCAGCTAACCTAATTACCATCAGAATAGGTAGTAAGAGTAAAATTTTGTGTTGTAGTAAAGTGTACGCCATGGTAAATAGTAGATCACAAGTACCGAAGGATGCATTTGACCATAGCCTAGCACACATCAATATTTTGATATTTAGTTAAGTCAAAAAGTGGAATACCATAACTTTTGGAGAGAAGTAAGATGAGTGTCATGGGAATAGGTATAGAAGAAAATGTTTTTATTGAAATTTTCTCAGAGAGTTTCCGGAGATATTTATATAAGATAATATGTGTCTATGTATAGAAATACAACTAATGTAAAAAGGACTATAGAGCTAAGATTATGCTAATGTAATTGCAAAGACTTTAGAGTTGAATCATGATTGAAGATTTGTCACGCTTTATCCATTACAACTGCAATTTAGGGTTTCATAATTTTATACACGACCGTATATATGTTTTTAAAATGTCGAGTAAGGTGATGAAATGGGCTTGTTGATCTATTAACAAACTTGGATTGATAAACTTCATTCCGAAGCTCCAAATTGAAATTAAAATCTATTTAAAAATATTTCAGCGTGACCTCCGTTAACTTTTGTTAAGATATGTGACGGAATGAGTTTTTGTGATAGAACTTATTTTCAACTAGATGAAAAATAAGCGATTATTCTGAAATCGGGACAAACTCCGTGGATGTGTATATATTTTACCTTTTTTTCCTATTAAGCTTTTTAACTTATTCATGCGGCACACTCGAACAAGCGTTTTAACGCAACCAAGCACTTTTAGTCAATGTTTAAGAAACCGAATCGGACCGACCGGTTCGACTGATTAAATCGGAACTGGTCGGTTCATCGGTTCGGTTTTATTAAAAAACCGTTATATTTAAAAATCGGAGGGTTAAGGGTCGGACCATCTAGTTTAGCCGGTTCGACCCAGTTGGTCTGACCGATCAGACCGGTTCAACCCGTTGGTCTGACCCTTTTCAACCCAACTCACTACTCTTCATTTTTTTAAAATTTTTTATTTTAACCCACTTTTCTAACCTTTTTTTTACTTTTTTATTATTTTTATTATCTGTTAAATTTATTATTTTTATTTTTATTTAATTCTTATATGATATTATTTATTTATTTTATAATTTTTTGTTATATATT
>JAOXYD010249297.1:0-16522 GCA_028565735.1 Pinacopodium congolense
GGATAAATCTCTCCCCCACACTTAAACTAAACATTATCCTCAATGTTTAAAATATAAAATGAAAAGCATAATGTAGGAGAGAAGGGAAAGAAATACAATTGTATGATATAAACTTGAAAGATCTTTTGGTGTAATGGAATGGATGTGTAGCAACTGAAATCATAAGAAAAAAAACACAGAAAATAGTCAAAAGAAGCTCCACTTATATAAATATGGAAGTAAAATACATCAAGGAGCAATTTATATCAAAAATTAGTCAATAGATCTAACAATATAAACCTACAATACAAAAAGGAAACCTATACTACGAAACTGAAACAACAAAATGAATAACCAAAAGAACTAAGTAGAAGGGTTATTGGCATCCCTAAACTGTTGATAATCCTTGATACTACGTACTCACGTAGTCAAATCATTCATTTGATGCTGAATGCTATCCAACTGTGAATCAATTGCACCTTGAAAAGCAAAAAGCTTAGAAAATAAGGTGATACGAAACTCAAAAAGCTTAGAACTGAGGCGATCCTTTATGTTAATCATGTATTGCATCATTGCAATCTGAGGATCGTCCGATGATGAAGGTGGCACAATAGTGGGTGAAGCACGTCTCCATCAAGGAACACTCTGAGTAGAGTCAGATGATACCTCATCCATATCTTCCTCAGGTGCATTAGGTGGATGCATGAAATGCATGAATTATGTGTTAGAAGGAGTTAAGTCTCTGATATGCTCAAAATGAGTTGGTATTGACACTTTTGCAAAAGAACTACCTCATAATATGACCATAGTAATAGTATATGCATGTTAAGCCAGTAATTGAAGGTAACGACATGTGTAATGCCATTATGCTTGTAATGAGATAAAGAATGTGTGAATGCTTATGCATCGGATTGACTTTGGTTGATTTATAAGCTTCTCTTTACCTTTAAAATAGATTAGATAGGTTGCTCTTCACCTGGGATAAAGAAGATTTGGATTATTATAATTCTTGTTTGTGAATTGGATTGGTTTAGGCCTTAATTGTGCGTTGAACATTCCATATTGCATTTGTTGCATTTGAGCCTTTATCTTGTGTTGATTTTGATCAAGGGTGTCATATGCTATATAAGCTTGGTTTGAAGCTCAAGCAAGTTTGGTTTAGGGGCTGTGCTTGTAGGAAAAAAACTATAGAATTCTATTGTGTTGGTAAGGCCCCTCTTCGCCATAAAAAGATTGTTGTAAAGGGTTACTCTTCACCCTCTTTGTGGAAAGCAAGATTGGTAGGTTCCTCTTGACCATAGAATTCAAGATTGTTGTATAAGTTTCTCTTTATCTTAGAAGAAGATTTGATTGGGTTCCTCTAGACCCTTGTAATCAAGATTGTGCAAAGGTTCCTCTTGGCCTTGAATCAAGATTGTGAAAGGCTCCTCTTGGCCTTGAATCAAGATTGTTGAAAAGATTCCTCTTGGCCTTTAACAAAGATTGTTGTTAGTGAATTTCCATTAAGTAGTTAAAGAGAGGACGTAGTCTATCTTTGGGGTAGACGAACCTTTATAAATGTTGGTGTTCCTTCTCTTCCTTATCTCTTTTATATTTATGCATTTGTGTTTTCTTGATATTGACATAAGAATTTACTTTCCTTTTGAGTTGAATTTTGGACTAGATATTGCATTATATAAAAATTGGCCTAAGGTGTTTAAAGTTTTTTAATTTCGCCAGAAATTTTAAGCACCTAGTTAACCCCCCTCTTGGGTGCCATAGGACTAACAAATTTAAAATCAAATTTAGTGCAACTGTGTACCAAATAACATTGGAAAACAGTATAAATTTTTTTGGCCCTATATGGCACCTAAAGAGGGTGCATTAGATGAAAAAAATTATTCTAAATAAAACACCTAATATTCTATCTATTTAAATGTAAAAGCTAAATAACAATTATAGATTATCAAATTAAAGAATAAAAATATAATAGACAATTAAAATAAGTGCATAAAAGTAAAGAGAGAGGGAAGAAGGACACTTCATGATTTATTTAAGTTCGTAGCTATCCATTTGCCCTTACGTCTAGTCCCTAAAACTACTGTTGAGATTTTTACACTATTCCAATCAAAATAATTGCAACATTAGTGGCATAATCCTTTTTCTAAGATCAAGGATAACCTTTATCTCTCCATTTTCTAAGGCTAAAGTATATCCTCCCCACACTCCCTTTTTAAGGCTAAGGGATAACCTCTGAATGCACTCTTCTTTTGCAAGGTTCAAGAAAAACCTCGACTCCTAGATTAAGACAGTGTTGAGAGAGTGAGAGCTACGTACTTATAAACTTATCATGGATCAGAGGTTGGTCAATTGAAGTCTCGACGAGTCTAGATAGCATGTTTTTGTTCTGTTTGTTGCTTATATACAGTTTATGATGCTATATGAATGAAATTTGGTTTAATGAAATATGAGTTTTAAAATATATGTTCCTTTGATTATGTTGTATGATGCCTACTATAATTGATCTAACGTGAATATTCATTAGAATGTCAGGTTGGTGTCCTATGAGAGTGGGACACTACACCTTCGAAGAGTTCACTTTTAATTTCTAACCCACATAAAACAATTTCACAAAAATGTCACTCTTTTGGCTTAACCCAAGTGTTTAGGTGTCACACAAATGGAAGAATGAATGCATAACTTTAACAAACATCAAACATATAAGAAAGTTATATATGACCTTCTAACACTTCTTCTTCTTTAAAAACACTCATAAATCACCCATTCCTAAGCCAAATAGTCATTGCTGAACTTTCATATTCATTAATTCATTTTACCATTGCAAAACTAGTCGTTGGCTAATGTTCGTCTGCCAACTTCCACTCTTTGGTCAACCAATACAATCATTTAGTCGACCGACCTTCAACATTTAGTTGTTCTGCCAACCGGTATCCTTTTTTCAGTTGATTGATCTTCAACCTTCATAGGTTCAATCAATTAATTTTATATATTCTGTCAACCGACCTTTGCCCCAAACAGGCCTAAATCCATTCGAGCTTCATCTTAACCCAATTTAACATATAATAACCCAACCAACCAATATAACACATATCTTAACCCATTTTATACAATTAAAAAAACTGAACACAGCCAATTCATCCAATTTACCAAATCACTAATCATTCAAATATATTTATCCATTTATCAGTTCATACATCTTCAATTCAAACCAATCAATTCTTAATAACATAGTTCATATTGACATGTTCATTTATACATTAAGAGGATTTTCACACACATCAATCACATATACCACCTCTTGATTATACATCCTACATACAAATACTAGACATGAATGCATAAGCATGTTGTGAGCCCTTTCAACCAATGGTAAGACTAAAAAAAAAACTTACATAACCACTCACTCATACTAACCTATCAAATTCTTTTCTTAAACTTGATCTTCTATCTTCAATCTTTAAGTTCATTCCCAATGCTTTCCTTTCACAATTTTAGTCTTCAACCATCTCTACATACTTCATAGACTCTAAGTGAAGTCTTTAACTCTAGGGCTTCAAATTTATGCACTTTAACCCTAAGTGAAGTCTTTAGATTTAGGGCTTAACATTCATACACTTCAAGTCTTCACCATATACTTTAAGACTTCTTTCTTCAAACCTATGTCAATAAACATAATAAACTCCAGAGATTCATTAGTAGAAAGAACTCTATCATTACAAAAAAAAAAGGTGGAATCAACCCTTGGTTAGACAAAATTCAGGCTTAAGTCCTCCCTCACACTTGAACTTTCAATTTTTTTCAAGCAAATCAACCCATCATCAATTTCAAAATATCATAATCACATGAAAAATGGCTAATTCATCAAACACGGTCATTGAAAACATTCATTTGTCAAAAAAATCATTAAGGTGATGTATGATTAATATACCATAGTAATTAGTAGACAACTTAATTTGACTTCATGCTTCTTCCAACTTCAACTTAAATGACAAAAATCATTTTCCATACATAAAATGTATGTACACAAAGAAAATGAATCATCTTTCAACAAAAATCACATCTTTTATTCCTTAAGAACAAAACGTAAACATAAATTTTTGTTTTTAACTCAAAGATGAGTATTTTTTCATGAACATCCTCAGTTATTCAACTGAGTCACTTAACTTCAATTGACTACTAACATTAATCTTTAACTTCAACTAGCTAATTCTAAGCCAACAAAGTGAATGAAAACTTGCTCACTTTTCACTTTTACTTTCTTTTTCTTTTTCACTTTCATTTTTCATTTCTTTGATTTTAACTTAAGCAAGATGATGAACTTGTTTAAAAGACGTCATAAATCACAACATAATATGAATTTTATTCACATAAAATCATAATGGTCTTTAGGTATTCATTATCCAAAACATGAAGCAATCAAAGTTCATATGTTACTTAGCATGATTAATAAATATTATAATTAATAAATAATATAACATCTTAAATCAATAAAATGTTCGAAATAAAAATGAAACATTTAAATGATATGCATCAAATTCGAAAATTGTTTTTTGGAAGTTAAATACTACTGTAGAAAGATGATAAAATTATAATCTTGCTAATAAATAAACATAAGTTTGCTAACATCAATTCCTCACCCACACTGAAATTGAACATTATTTCCATGTTCATAAAATAACAATAAAGATAAGAAAAGGGGAGAAAAGGGGAAGGAATACACTCAAAGAATAATGATCTCGCTTTGTGATCCATTGAAGAGTACATGAAACATTGACGAGGTGATATTCAGAGCATCTAATTATTCATGTCTATAAAAGACATAATGCAGTTCCTAAAAATCTATAAAATGAACATCAAAGTACCAGAAATAAGAAAAATAAGAGCCATACTCCATTAAAGTAAATATGATCAAAGAATGGCAACAAGCACAAAATAGAAACAAAAAAAAGCAGTCTAAACCAAAGTAGACATAACAAGAGCACACAAATTCCTATTTTTGTGGTAAGGTTGTCTCCCAACAAATGTTTTTTTATGGTCTTTTAGTTGGACCTTAGGGTTCGAGAATCTTAAGTCTCATATTTTGTCCATAATATAACTTTTTTTCTTCATCATCCATAAAATAACAATAAGTCAACATTTCAAGGGTTCCAAAAGCATTTAATTGGCTTTTAGAATGTTGAATTTGATCCTTAATGGAGCACCCCTCATGAATTGTATATTTGACAAAATATCTTGCCAAAGCTGATGAAGTAAAATATCTAGCCCATGGTTAAAATCTTTAACACCAATAAAGTCAATAACCTTTAATGTTTCCTTAGATCTATAATTTCCTTGATAATTTGATACTCCTTAGCAATGTTAGCATGATTTTCAAATTTAAGAGCTTTGATAACGTGCTCCTCAACTTTTAGATCGTCCTTAATCTCAATGAAATAAACAATTGATAGGAGTTCAATTCATAGAGATAATAGAATGTTTAATTCATGTTTGGATTTGCTTATATTGTAGATTAATTTCCAAACATGGAGAAAATTAAAAGAAAAGATCGAAACAAGTGTAAAAGATGGGTTTAGAGTAACCACCATTTAACTTTAAATAGACCTATGTTTAAGTCAATTTTAGGGTTAAATGTGGGTAGATAAATGGCATCAATTAGCTCCTCGTTAAGTGTCATTTAAGTAACAGTAAAGACATTTTCAATTGGATCTTGCACCCTATTGGCTGCAACTTGCTCCGCTTATTTCCATCCTATAGTAGTAGACATATCAATGAAGCCAGAGAATTTATTTTCACATAATTAGAAACACAATATAGGCTACCAAAAATCAAATCTAACTTAGTATTTTCTTTTTTCACTAAGATAGATTTTTCTTTTCAGTTTTTTATAGCCTTAAATTTTGTATTTTCAAGTTGTTTTTATGGATTCTAGGAGTTTGTAAATGTGATTGAATGTTATTTAACTCTTTGGAGCTTCATTCACTTCAATATAGGCCCTTTAGTCTAATGTTTCATACTTTTTCTTTACAATTATTTCAAGAACACGTGTTCTAGCTTTGATTCTTGTTATTTTTTGATATATATGCATTTTAAATCTATATTTGAGCTATGGAAAATTTATTAATATGATTTATTTAATTCTTAATACATGTTGGATGACAATCTTTGTTTATGTTAAATGCTCAAAGCTTTTCTTAAATTAGCTAATGAAGATAAAGCTAATAGATGATTAAGGATCTGAGAAATCTATTTTAATCATTAGAAAAAATATTAAATCAGATTATTTTAATTCAACAAAAGACCAATCACTAATTAATCATAATGGCATTAACCTGCAAATAGGAATTTTTTTGTTCAAAATTCTTAAAATTTGAGCCTATTTTTTATATCCATAGGTGGAAAAATCATAGAATATTAATGTTCGAGATAATGCATTGACTTCACCATAGCATTGTATCAATTTAGTGAAGGCCTTAGGTTAGACATTCTAACCATTTCATAAATCATTTAAAACATAGGACTTATGCAATTAATCAATTTGGTAATCCTTAAGAGAAATTGGAATGCTTGAATTATAGTAAGTCTTTAGGTTTAATTGGTAATTCTACCCCTTTTCATTTACATTCTTGAGCTCTCTAGATAATTATAATCCGAATGACCTAGTGCTTTATTTTTTTCCCCATGAGTTTAACATTTTAGAGTCTTAAAAATATTCCGCTTTATTACTTGTTGACCCATATACCTGTCATTATATTTGGTTTGGAAGTGATTTCTTCACTTCCTAAAACTTGATCATTCTCCTTACATTCAACAAATTTGACAACATAGTTATCAAAAATTAATTAGAACCTCATACTTATAGCTATCTATGTCAAAAGAACTTAACCAACTTTGCTGTAATGCAATATTTTCATATAGTTCAATTAGATTATTTATTTTCATTGTCTTCATTAATGCCTCCTTCTAATTAGGATAAGGATTTTCCAACTCTTCTATAGTTAACTATATGCACATTTAATTAAGATAGATTAACGCATAGGACACTTAAGTTTCGAATCAATTTTGAAGATCTCCTAAATTATGCATCTAGTACTCGTGGGTATGGAATGCTAAGTTTGTAAGGTTGGACATTTGAATCAACAAATAAATTAAGTGTATCTTCATCACTCTTAACTTCTTTTCCATCCGTCCTACTCTCCATCAATTCCTCTTCACTCTTTTCTACACTGACAACCTCCAGTTCTATACTATTTTGTATAATGATGGCCATAATATGTTCTCTAGAAGTAGATTCGAGCATGGTAGGTAATGGTCTAACTAACTTCTCATGTAAGATTTATGTAATCTAGCCTACCTAAGTCTCTAAATTCTTAATAGAAGCCTTATGATTTGGAATTTTAAACTCAATGATCTTAATATATTTCATCACTTTATCCTCAAATTTTGACTTTTCTTATGTAGTTGGATGAGGAGGTGAGTTTTGCTAAGGATTGAGATGTGGGTATTGGTAATTTTGCTGATGGTTCAATAGAAAATGGGGATAGCTCTCCTTAAAAGGATTGCAAGACTTAAATCTTTTCCTATTTGACTAGTATTGACCTTATTTAGGATTAGGGTGATAAGAATTACCTACTTGACAATTTATGAAAGAATGGAAGGTACTAACACAACACTCACATGCTACTGGACCCTTAAATTCACTCCTACTAACTTGAGCTTCTAGACCTTTCAATTACTTCCTAAGGACTAACATTTGAGCTATTAAAGTTATGGTATCATTAATTACAAAAGCACTAATGGTTTCCAATGGTTAGGCTTAGCATTCTATTAGAAGCCATTAGTGGCCATATCCTTAGTCAAACAATATCTTGACTTAGGATTTTTCTCATTAGGGTACCACTAATAGCAACAACTATAGGACCACGAGTGGAAGGGGTGAGTCTAAGGTAAAAGACGGCTACTTGCTCGCAAATAATACAAGTATGCATAGGAAACTAAACAAGAATTTCTTTAAATCTCTTCTAAGACTTATAAAAATTCTCACTCTCATATTGCTCAAATGAAGAAATGACGTTTTTCAGTTTGGGTTTCTTAGTTTGGTGAAATAATTTAACTAATAAATAATTGATAAGATCACCCCAAGTAGTGATGGAATTGGGTGGGAAAACGTTTAACCCAGTGCAAGATCTAATTTTCAGATAAAAAAATAAAAAGCTTAAGCTTAAGTGCATTATCTGATGTCCATTGGTTTCTAATAAGATAACAAATATCTATCAAATTTTTTAGGTGATCATTCGGATTTTCTAAGGATGAGCCACCAAATTATGATGACCTAACCATGGAAATGGTTCCACGTGGAATTTCAAAATCATTAGTCTATCCTAGGTCTAACAATGTGAGCCTTAGGTCAACTCCTATTTCACATAGTTAATTCCTTCATGGTTGCTAATCTATGTTCTTTATGAGGTTGCGAAAGTAATTGCTCATAATGTTCCTAATCTGTACTTGATCCTCACTAAATATATATTAAGGGTATGCATATGTTCCAGGTCAAGTCAAATGTAATAAAAGGCAAATTAAACAAAACAAACAAGAAAGAAAAAGCAAAGCAATCACAATATAAATAACATTTAAAAACTCTAAAGTAATTATAATTGATATATTCCCAATATCATATTTTTAATCCTAAAAACAGTGTCAAAAACTAATTTATGATCAATCTAGGTACTAATTATACTGAGATAAATTAATCTTTCAACATTCAAATCGAATTCAATTCAAGACTAACTGTTGTGGCAAGTATACCGATCAACAAATAATAAAGTGAAGCACATTTAAGACGTTGGATGTTGAACCCATGAGGAAAATACTATTAGTACTAGGACACATGGATTACAATTATGTAAAGAATTCAAGATTTTTAATTAATAGAAATGAAACAACTAAATTAGTTCAAAACCTTTCAATCAATACAATTGAATTCAAAATGAATAAATAACTAACACTTAAGCTTTCAATACTTCAATTGGTTTATGAAAAGGTTGGTGTACCTAATCTATGGTATCTTCACTAAATCAAGACAATGCTATGGTTAAGTTAATGTTTTATCTTTAATTAATCCAAATTGAAGTTTGGTCATTCGTTAATTTTAGGCATTAGGTTTAATGTTCAAGAAGTTTAACTTAAAACAAATTATTTCAGTATTAACACCCCCTGATTAACCAAAGTTTAGTCATTCGTTAATTTAAAGCATTTTTTTAATGATTTATCTAATAACGAAGGTAGATTTCTCGAAACCTAAATCATCTAATGTTTTTAAGTGGCCAACTTAAATAAAAAATTAAGCATTCAAATAAATAAAGACTATCATTCACCATGCAATAAGAATTCAATTAAAGTATTTAATAACCATACATTAGCTAAAATTAAGATTAAAATAACATAATAATCAAAGAATAACAAAGATTAACCTTAGGTAACATATTCTTGATTATATGTTGATAAGGAGTAAGAAACAAGTGATTTAAGCATTTAGAATGAACTAACTAAAGCTCCAAAGTGTAATATAGATTTGAATTACTGAATCAAACTTTTGGAGTCCTTAAAAGATCTTGAACTTACCAAATATAACAAAAAAATGAAAACTAAAAAAAAACATGCCTAATGGAAGAAGAATAAAATCATAGCTACAAAACTAATTTTGGCTACCGAAATTTGGTTCTCACCCATGAAAATGGCTCCTCAAGCTCCTCTTATATCCCCTCTACAAGTGGTTCAAGTTGAAACCAATTAGAATTGATTTCGTTACAAATATAGCTGGAAAAAATGTGTCTGGGTACTTAAACAACATTTGAAAAGGACTTAAAAGGTGTAGTTGGAGTCCCACCATTTAGTTCATCGAAAAGGCTTCAATGGTGTTTCTACCCACATAGATGGAGGTTGTTCTGAACTACCATTTAACTTTAGTTTATTGATATATTTTTTATTTTTTAAAAAAATTATCACTTTGGAACTTCAATATGTGAATCAAATATTTCAAGAGATAAATGAAACAATTTAAGATCAAATTAGGGAAATTGCGCATAAAACAACATTTAAAAATGCTATAAATTATTCACCTAGCACTTTATATTTAGTTTTGTGCCTCTAAACCCTTGTTGTTAATTTTTTAAATCTTACTAAATGGTTTAAATTTTGTGTTAGCCTTTGATTACTAGTTCTGTGTAAGATTTATATATCAATGTTTTGTAAAAACTTAAGTGCTTCAATTTTATTGTATATCTTATGTTTATCATTTTTTTATTCATACCAGACCTATTATTAAGCCTCAAATTTATTTTCTTTGGTGTTTTAAAAACGTAAGACTGCTCTGAATTAATATTTAAATTTTAATTGCATTTTTAGACTATTTTTTTTTCAAGACAGCATGCTCTAATTTCTCAACTACATTGTTTCTTATTTAATTATTTTTAAATTAAGTTTTTACGTGATTATTTTATTTTTCTATGTTTTTCTAAAATCACTAAGACTTTCTTGAACATTTGTTAATGTTTAATTGTTCTTGTAATTTATTCATCTCACATAAAAGGTTAAAAACATTAAGCTATCTAGATTTCCACATTTTTTGTTTTCATATATCTTTAAATTTTAGTGCTTTAAATCTAATTTTTAAGTTGTTAGATCATCACATTCTTTGCATTTTATACGGTTAAAATTGTATAGGCTGCACCTTGATTTTAAATAAATTGGAAAGTTACTCTTCATCTTCCTGTATAGGCTGCTCTTTGCCTAAAAAATTTGTATAAGGTTGCTCTTTACAGATAAAAAAGTAGATTGGATTTGTAAGTGTTGCTCTTTACAGATAACAAAGTAGATTGGATTTTTAAGGGTTGCTCCTCATCCATTGAAGAAGATTTGCAATTGCAACATTGGCGATAGTGTAAAATCGAACATTGTTGGTATTATGAGTAGAGTAAGCAATGTTAGAGTTGTTGAACTACTATAAATCCTTATGTTTTCTTCTTTCCATAAACTCAATATTGTTTTATTGAATGATTTATTGATTTATTGACACTTTGAATAGCTTGACATTTGTATCATTTTAAATTGATAAGTTGGTACTTTTATCTTTAATATGTTCTTCTTCTACAGTGGATTAGGTGATTAAATTATGTGGACATTTGTATCCTTTAGAGAGATCATCTATATCCATATTATTGATAAATAATTAACCCTTTCATAATCTTGTTGTGTTAATTTGATTCCATATTACATTATGTTGATTTTGGCTTAAGAACTTCCTTTGGCTTTGGGTTTATTTTAAGTTGTTTAAACTTTCACATTAGGTTCAAAATTTTAAAACACTCAATTCATCCCTTTTTTTACGTGCCTTTAGGACTAACATACTTAAACTATGAATTTGCTCTACCTCTCAATGTAAAGGGGAATAACCTTAAATAGATGGCTTCTTTTGACACTTGGTTCTTTTTTAAAGTGTCGCAAATCTCAAAAAAGTATGCTATGTGTGCATTTAAGTACACTTTTGGCAATCTATAAAACTAAACATATTACTAGAACATTTGTATCATATAGTGTTTTATCTCAATAATGTTCATCTCTACCATTAGTCTGTGTGCCCTTTTCATTGCCCCTTAAAGTGAAGCCCTCGATAAGTTCCTTAATGTTGACTAAGCTCTCTATCCAACCTTTCTATCAATGCTTTCTTCTAAAGATGTTGGTTTAACCTCAAGCTTTCCCAAACTTCTATAATTATTCTCTATTAATGTTTAATGAAAGGTTCCCCTTCACTTCATGGTCTAGTGCAAGAAAATCTATTTATTGGCCCTTTCCATAAACTAGTGTACTTATACCTTAAAATCAAAAGATCAAACAAATGGTCAAGAGATGACTAGTTCTAAAACAAAAAAATTAAAAAAAAAGAACACTATAAAAATGTAAATAATTTGACCAATAAAGGCTATGATTTTTTAATTTGTTCAACAGTTATTAATAGCATAAAAAACCTGATGGTCTCTCATGATATCCTATACCTTCTAAATTAAATAAAATCCAAATCTTGAACAAAACAACACCAAGACCAATAGGCCAAGTGAACTAACCATATCATAGTATAGCATATATGAGTCTAGATGTTATACTACAAGTATTGCTCAACTTCTTTTACTTTATGTTTCTCTATTACCTATCCTATCCAAATAGTTGATTGATTAAATAATTTAGAAAAGTAAAATAAATAACTGAAAAAAAACATTTCTAAGCAAGTTAACATATTAAGTATACAAATCATGAAGTTATGACTTAGATGATTAATCCCTTAAATATATTCATGTGATCATTATTTTATTTTGATTCAATATTTACCAAATTTACTTAAACTGTAGGATCCGAAAATTGAATTATAATCTCTCGTAACCAATATAACTCCTATGCTCTTGGTTAGTTGATTAAAATCTTTTCTCAATTAAAATATACAAAGGATGCATTACTATGATTTATAAATCTTATTATTTTGCCTAGGTTAAATTCTTATCTTTAGTACCCTATGTAACCCTCTTTATCTAAGGATTGATATATTCATATAAATTATTTCTCAATCTAGATATGTGAAATCAAATGATGGAATTGAAATTATTAGTAAATAACTTACATGTTCTGTAATATATCCATAGATAAACATAGGGCAATGTTTAGAATTCCTACATTGAATAAAAGAAACATCTCTTAAGCACTACATATTATCGTTCATATCATTTAGATCCTATGAAAATTTAATTCATAAGCATATGAAAGAATACAACAACAATCATAAAAGATAAATAATTTAAAAAACTCATTCTCATGAGGTGTTTTGAGGCTCGAATCTTTATTGACATTTGCTGAAAATTTCTCTTGAATAAAAATCCTTTAAATTCTATAAAATGATGTATAATTGGAATAAGAATGGCTTTTTTTTTTCTCAGTACCAACTTTATGTCACCAAAAGATAAAGAGTCCCAAAAAAGACCTAAAACCGAGCTTAAATAGGGGAAAAAGCCCAATAGTGCCACTACTAATGCCATGGCCATAGGATATCCCATGATGATGTTATGGCCAAAGTCAAGACTGTAACTTTGGCCATGAACATCACTAGACATCTTTCTCTTTCTCTTTTTCTCCTAGGGAAATCCATGGTTTAGGTAATGATCATGGAGTAAGGTGTGAAACACATTGGAAAGTGATCATTCTTCAACTCTTTAATCCCGTAAATCATCTAATCCCATTTATAAACAATTATGTTCACCAAGACATATAAAAACATTCTTTTTAACTGAAATCTACGTTTGTTATAACATGTTCAAATCTTAACACAAATATGCACATAATTAACATAACAATTACCTTAAATCAATGATTCTAGGCATCATTGTCTCTATTCATTTAATACCCTATAACATTTCCTATTATATGGGCACTTGTCATTCCTAATTAATGGTTAAGTATAACTAGTTTAACTTTAATCGATGACCTACAGAAAATGAATGTGTCCGAATATAACATAAACATAGATTTACCCTCACATATTCATGGTCAAGCACTTGATTTCCATTTATCAATGAATAAAAGATTGATCAGTTAAACAAATGCAATTATGAATAATTGTTGCACCCTTCCTCCATTATGTAGCCTGATCTTGTTCGACTAAAACTCTATTTACATTCCTTCTATTACTCACAATTTTACGTATTAAAAAAGAATGCTTTAAAATTAAATCATATAATTAAGACATGAAATGAGTTAAAATAAAATATAATGTATTGTTGTTGGCCAAATACAAAATTAGTTCAAATTAATCTATCTTTCAATACACGATTTAACAATTAATTCGAGACCAACTTTTGGCAAGCGTGCCAGTCGAATTAAGTAATAAAGTGGAGTATATTTAAGACTCCGAGTGTTGATCTCACGAGGAAGTTTATAGGATTAGAATTATCTAGAGAACAATAAGCTTTATGATTTAAGAAAATAAATAACTAAAAGGTAGTCTAAAAAGCCTAGAAAATTTACAATAAATTGTAAAAGAGTTACAAGTTGCTTTTCCTAAATTATTCAGTTAAGCCTTTGTGGTTGATGATTTAATTGATGGATCAATGATGCTTAAACTAGGCTCTTCTCTAAATCAAAGCAGCGCTATGGTTAAGACACTGACTTATCTCTATTGGTCTTATCCTAGGGTTTGGTTATGCTTCAGACTTAGGTAATAAGCTTAAAGCTTAGGAAGTTTAGCCCTAAATTATCCTAATCTATAACTACTACCCTCATAATTAATCAATTTTTGGTTAGTTCATTGATTTAAACCACATTGTTTATTGAATTTTCTAATAACCTAAGTAGAGACTGTCAAATCCTAGATTATCTTAAGGCAATATCCTATGTGATCAATTCAGGACAAGTATTAAGCATTCAATAAACAAAGATTAATTAACTAATCATAAAGTAACACAATTTATCATCGAAAAATTGCTACAACGTAATAACTTAACTGAAATTAAAAAATAAGCACAAAAATTTATCAAAGCATATGATAAATATAACTTAAGAAATAAGACTTTGATTAATTCAAAATAACAACAATAATACACGAAATTAAAAGTTTAGAATGAGCCAAAACATATCCCCAGATGGTATTTTAACTTTGAACTACGTGATTATAGCTGCTGGAATTTCAAATAACCTGAAAATCTCAAATTGCAAAAGAATGAAATAAAAAAATAACCTAAGACTACTTTGAACTAAAAACTAAAATGTTGATCCTAAAACTGATGCCTAAAACGTCTGGGAGGGGTCCCTTTATATAAGGATGGAGTAGCTATAAGTGGAGGATGAAGACAATCTATAAATGTTGAAGATTTAAGTCAAAAATGTCTGCTGCACGTGTATTAACGGCACCCTGTTCATCCTATAATGGGACCCCAGGAAGGCTGCCGTTATGGGTTGACTTTTAGTTTAACTTTTTACAAACTTTCATCTTTTTACTTTGATCTCCATCTTTAAGCTCCATCTTGCAAAGTAAACATAATAACACATAAAAGGAACATTTAAGCACTAAAATAGGGTTAAATTAACATCAAATAATATCCAAAAATACTATAAATTTAACCCCTAGCAATAATCATTCATAATGTGTAAGAATATTTTTAAATGAAAAAGTAAGATACACCCTCTTACACCTCTTCCATTAGAATGCCTCCCCTCAAATTTTTAGTCTTTTAGTATTAAGCTTACTACTCAACAAATTGTCTCAAGATGCTATATGCATGAACGTATCTGTCAAAATATGTTGTTTGCATTAAAATTAAAATTTATCCATAATTTGGAACCAATGGTTATTCCAACTTATGTTTTTTTGATATAAAATATGATCATTAATAATTACTTACTTTAGGGCGAAAGGATTAAAACATGGTGTAACTAAGAATGAATTAATGACTACCTAAAAGAAAGATATTGGAGTTGGAGACAATGACATAAAGTAAGATCACGAGCCTCATGATCTTAAATAAGGTAGTTTGTTTTCGTTTTCTAATCTTCATTTCAAGGTTTAACAATCTTATCGGCTTATATTTGATACCCAAAGTTTGTATAATAAGCCTAAGGTTTAAATAAAAGTAAACCAAGAATCACGTATAAGTAATAACAAATACGCAAGAAGGCAAATGCATTTATCACTGGGTAGTAAAACTAATATGAATCCAAGTTTTCACTCTATGAGGATTGTAATTATTAGTAAATTCCTATCTCTATTATCTACCTGATAGTTATGTTTTAGGCTATGTTTGCCTTAGGGTTTAAAGAGTGATTTTGGATGTTTATGATGGAACTGTTGCATTTAGGACTTAGATTCACGGTCTTTTGATGTTGTTGTATATGTTATATGTTTTCAATGTTTAATTGATGATTTTTTATATGATTTTGATTTTGATGCTTATGCTTAACTCATTTTAACTGGGAGTACAGCTAGGGATTAAAATGAATAAGGAAAGAAGAGGAGAAGTGAAGTGAAGCCAAGAGGGCAACGATCATTGTTGCATTGGTTAGGTGACTTTAAAATTACGGATGATTTTGAAATGATTTTTTTTAAAAAACCAACAGACTTTAAGGCAAGTTCACCTATCGCAAAAGTAATAGAGTGGAGTAATATTTCAGACTCCGAGTGTCGATCTCACGGGAAAAAGTTGCTTAACTACTAGGTTGATCGTATTACAATTATTTAGAAAAAATCTAGAGAATTTGATTAAAAAATAGAAAATGACTTAAAATTTACTGCTTTGGCTTAAACACTTTAAAATTGATTTTAAATTGCTTCTGAAAAATTGTGAAAATTACCAAATCTGTAAAGTAGCTATGGATTAGATGATTAATGACTTAATTGAGTTTTACGACAAGTTTAAAGTTTTATTAATGTCCTTCACAAAATCAAAACAAAGCTATGGTGAGATCTTACACATGCATATTGCATTTAAAATATTATGAAAACACTGACTAATTG
>JAOXYD010249308.1:0-16521 GCA_028565735.1 Pinacopodium congolense
AAATTAAAAATTAAAGTTTTAAAATTTAAGATTTAAAGTTTTAAAATTTAAATTTAAATTTAAAATTTAAAATTAAAATTAAAATTTAAAATTTAAAATTTAAAATTTAAAATTTAAAGTTTTAAAATTTAAGATTTAAAGTTTTAAAATTTAAAATTTAAGATTTAAAATTTTGAAACTTTAAATTTTAAAAATATAGTAAAGATAAATTTAAAAAAGGCAATAGCCCATAAACCTTAAGATTTGCATATATATTTGAGTTAGCCTAGAGTGTTTTGAGACGTTGAGATCAAACTTTAATGTTTTAAAAGAATGATGATGTTTATAAAATGTTTAAAATTCAATTGATTTATTAACACCATTAATAACACAATTAATGGGGGCCCACCTAAAGAAAATAGTGCACTTTTTTATCATGTTTTTTTATTCTCCATCCCATAACATTGTTCTATTCTCTCCATTACGTGGTTTCTATTCTTCACTCCTTAATCATTTGATTGAAGGGGATCGTTTCTGGGACTTACTGGCTGTGGCACAAGAGTCATCAAATGAATGTGGTCGAGGCAATTAATGAATGTGGTTGGCTCAGCATTATAGATTACATAAGCTAAGAACTTGTAGGAAGGGACTCGTTATTTGGCGATTGAGTTTTTGATAACTTTGGTAAAGGCAAGAGATAGAGCCCCTAGAATGATGAGGAAGTTGCCTCAATTTATAGGCAGGTTGTTTGAGAATGATGACAAAACACTAAATGAACTAATGTTTTTATTTGTTTTGAAGCATTAAAAGATAGTTGTTAAATTTGGAAGGTTAAAGAAGATGTTTGAGGGGTCTTGGAGCTAAATTGAAGTTCATAAAATGATTTGATCAAGATTCAAGGTTTTTGGGAAGAATTAAGATAGAATATATAGAGTTTTGAATTGTAGTTTTATTGTAAGTCTTATTTAAGTTTTTTTAGTGTTTAAAGAGGCTCACTCATGTATAAATTTATTCATAATTTAGAATTTGCATATAGGTTGCATAATTAATAGGAAAATTATGTGAAATATTTTAATACTCTTCTTAATTGGTTAAAATTGTCTTTTGGGAAGGTTCTACATGTGTTTATGAGTCTAGGAAATGTATACAATGTAAGGAAGTAATTAGGAGTTAATTGAAAGATTTTGGAGAAGTTTTACATGGTTTGATAAGTTAAACGACGGCAAGTTTAAGGCTAAATGGTGTTCTACTTGAGGCACTGTTTAATAAATGCTGGCGAAGGGGTTCAATAGAGGTTGAATAAGAGTTAAACAGTAGTACGTAGAGCTACCATTTAGTATATGTTCCTAGTACTTAAACGGTAGGGGCTAAATGACCCCGTTTAAATCCTAAGAATTGCCGTTTAAGGATGTAAATCACGCTCAGTAGATTTGGTGCAATAGTATCTCAATTTTAATGCATTATAACCTTGTACAACAGTCACAAATGGCTAGTTTGACATCCTAGGACTATAAATAGGTTGTATAATACTCATTTGAATCATCCAAATGTTTGAAATGTGATCAATCAAGTGTCTATAAGCATTATGAAGCTTTTCTTATTTTTGTTTCTTTGAGTATTCCATTTGAATTGTTTTGAACCTTTTAAATATACTAGAGATTACTTGAGTGTGATTAGATTTCAAGTGTATTTTCTTATGAGATAAATATTCTTGTAGGAAGTTATTCCTTAGTCTTGAAAGGAAGTGAGTGAAAGATTTACCTTGAGTCTTTAAAAAGGTGTTGTAACTTGATGTTGAAACTTGATTATTTTGTTATTGGAACAAAATCTGATTAGTAGTATTAGGGACTAGATGTAGGAGCAAGTGAATCACTTCAAATTAGAATAAATTAGCTCTGTTCTTCTCCCTTAATTTTTAATTTTTATGCTCTTTTGTTTCTCTTTTAATTTAAGTCCTTACTAAAGATTGTGATTATTACTTTGTCTATTTAATTTTTACATATTCTATCCATCTTATTTTTTTTATTAAATTGCTTAAATTATTTTGTATTTGTTTACTGTTTTTCCACAACCATTTTTTTACAAATGCACCATATTTGTTTAATTTAAAAATAAATTAGATGAACAAAGAAATATTGTTAGGAATAAGGTTAGGTTTGTTGCAAAAGGATATAATCAAGAAGAAGGAATAGATTGTGATGAAAATTTTTGCCCACGTAGCAAGATTAGAAGCCATTAGACTCTTTCTTGCATTTGTATCTTACATGGGTTGTAAATTGTATCAAATAGATGTTAAAAGTACTTGTTTTAAATGGCTTTATTGAATAAAACGTGTATGTTCAACAATCCCTTGGTTTTGAAAAATATAATGTACCCAAACACGTTTTTAAATTATCTAAAGCATTATATAGTTAAAAATAAGCACCTAAAGTATGGTATGATAGATGAAGTATATTTTAACTTGAAAATGATTTTATGAAAGGTAAAGTCGATACCACTTCTTATTAAGAGAGACAAAAAAGATAAGTTAATTTTTTAAATTTATGTGAATGATATTATTTTTAGTGCTCCTAACGAAACTGTGTGTCAAGAGTTTACTAAGTGTATGAGTACGGATTTCGAAATTAGCACAATGAGAGAATTAAATTTCTCTCTCAGACTCCAAATAAAAGAAAATGAAGAATGGAATTTTCATCAATTAAGCCAAGTATATGAAGGAGCTTTTTAAACATTTTGGCATTAATCAAGCAAAACCGTTGGACACCCCAATGAGCACTTCCACAAAATTAAACAAAGATGAAGACAGTAAGGAAGTAGATGTTACGCAATATCGAGGTATGATTAGAATTTTTTTTTTAATTATAAGTAGGTCGAATATTATTTTTAGTGTGTGTTTATATGCTAGATTTCAAGCATCTCCTAGGGAATAACATCTATTAGTCGTTAAATGCATTCTTAGATACTTGTGTGGAACTTTGTATTTAGGAATTTGGTATCCTAGAAATACTGTTTTTGGATTTAATTGGATGTTTGGATATTGATTTTATTGGTATTTTATTATATAGAAAAAGTTACATCCAATACATGCCAATTCCTAGGAAATGCATTAGTTTCATGGTTTTGCTTAAAACAAAATTTTGTTGCATTGTCTATAATGGAAGCAGATTGTGTATCCATTGAAAGTTATTGCGTTCAAGTTGTATAGCTTAGACAAAAACTTAGAGATTATGATTTAGAGCTCTCTAAAATTCCAATTAGATGCAACAACACAAGAGGTATTTTTTTAACAAAAAATCCCATTTAGCATTCTATGATAAAGCATATAGAAACTACATATTACTTCATTAGAGATCATGTTCAAAATGGTTGACATAGAACTTGAATTTGTGGATATTGTGCATCAATTACTTGATATTTTCACTAAACCTCTGCATCAAGATAGATTTTTCGTAATTAGGAGAGAATTTGCTATGGCTAATGGTGCTTCCTTATGATTTTTGTTAATTTTTTCATTACCTTTATTATTCATATGATTTAATCTTTGCATTTTTATATGTTTAAGCATTTATATTCTATCTTTTTGATGATTCAAAAAAGGAGGAGATAATGATTATGATATATGTTATTTTATAAATGGGGAGTAATATTTTTATTTTTTTTTCTTTAATTATTTTCAAACTTTATTATAATGGTTGAATTTAAGGGGAGTTAATGTTCCCCAATTGAGTTTTTTTATTTGAAAAATGGTGCGTAATTTTGATGAATTTAGGGGAGTTGGTTTTGTTAAAGAAAATAATGTTGGAATATTTTTGTGAAGTAGATTAGTTCTTTGGAATAATTTTTTAAATATTAAATAATATTTATGTGATTTTTGAGTGTTTTAGTTTATATATCATAAAGTTTTATTATCATAAAAAAGGGGGAGATTGTTGAATCAAGGAAGGTTCACCTTATTTTAATGATGATAAAACACTAAATGGACTAGTGTTTTTATGAGTTTTGAAGCATTGAAAGACATGTGCTAAGCTTGAAAGGCTAGAGAAGATGTTTAAGGAGTCTTGGAGCTAAATTGAAGTTCATAAAATAATTTGATTAAGACTTAAGGTTTTTTTTTGAAGAGTTAAGATAGAATTTATATAGTTTTGAATTGTAGTTTCATTGTAAATCTTATTTAAGTTTTCTTTAGAGTTTAAAGAGGCTCACATATGTATATAATTTAGAATTTGATTATAAGTTATGTAATTAAGAGGAAAATTGTATGAAATATTTAAATAATCCTCTTGATTGGTTAAAATATTTTTTTGGGAAGGTTCCATATTTGTTTATGAGTATAGAAAATGTTTAAAAGTGTTAGGAATTAATTGGAATTGAATTAAAATAGCTTAAATAAGTTTTACACAATTTAATGAGTTAAATGGTAGCACGTTTAGGGCTAAATGGTGGTCTGCTTGAGGCATGGTTCAGTATACGTTGATGAAGATTTAAATGGTAGCTAGATAAGAGTTAAATAGCGGTGCATAGTACCTCCATTTAGTATATGTTCCTGATAGTTAAATAGTAGGGACTAAATGGCACCGTTTAAGTCCTACAAACCATCATTTAAGGGTGTAAATCATGCTCAGTAGATTTGGTGCAACAATAACTCAAGTTTAATGCATTATAATATTGTATAATGGTCACAAATGGCTAGTTTGACATCCTGGGAATATAAATAGGTTGTATAAGACTCATTTTAATCATCCAAGTATCTGAAAAGTGATCAATCAAGTGTCTATAAACATTGTGAAGCTCCTCTCGTTCTTGATTCTTTAAGTATTCAATTTTACATGTTTCTTGCATCCATTTGAGTTATTTTAAGCCTTCTAAATACATTAGAGATTACTTGAGTAAGATTAGATTTCAAGTGTATTTTCTTGTGAGATACTTGTTCTTATAAGAGATTATTTCTTAGCCTTTAAAAGAAGCGAGTTAAAGGTTTACATTTAGCTTTTAAAAAGGTGCTGTAACTTAACATTGTAACCTAATTATTTTTTTATTAAAACAAAATCTCAACAGTGGTGTTGGATACTAAATGTAGGAGCAAGTGGATTGCTTCAAATTGGAATAAATCGGTTGGTCCTTCTCCCTTACTCTTTAATTTTTACACAATTTTTTCTTTTGATTTAATTCCTTATTTAAGATTGTGATTGTAATTTTATATGTTTAATTTCTACATATTCTATTCATCTTATTTTTCCTTATTAAATTGCTTGAATTGTTTCATATTTGATTACAGTTTTTTCACAATCATTTTCATAAGGTGTTAATCATCTTCAAGTGTTCTTAGGATTTCTCAAAGTTTTTATATAGCCTAATTCACTTCCTCTTAGGTGTCATTTAAGTCTAACATTAGATATTGAGGATGTTCTTGCTTTGTTATATTACAGAGAGTGAAGATGAAGATGAAAGGGATACAAGCAATTACGTATACAAAAGATCTTAAAGAATTTTATGGGTATATAAATTTATATATGCCATCACATCTTTCATTCTTTTGGATAGATGAATTTATATGTCAGTTACAATAGAATCATAAAACTCAACATATTTATAACTTACATTTCCTTAAATAAATATATACGTAAAATATATTTATTTCCTAACACTCCCCCTCAAGTTAACGTATAAAGGTCTTTAATGCCCAACTTGTGAAGAAGCTAGTCAAATTATTTCTTACTAAGTGTTTTTGTTAAGATGCATACCAATTGATTATAAGTTTGTACATAACTTGTAACAAAATTACCTGCTTGCACTTTATCTCGAAAAAAGTGACAGTCCACTTTAATGTGCTTTTACAGTAATAAAATATTGGATTTTTCGTTAAATAAGTTACTACTTGATTGCCACACAGCAATCATAATTGCTATGGATGCATCAGTTTGAGATCATGTAAAAGTGCTCGAAATTACTTAAACTCTGAAGTTGTAGTCTCCACATAGTGGTATTTTGCCTCAGTAGAAGATCATGATACTGTTTGTTGCTTCTTCATCTTCTGAGATACTGCTGATCGACCAAGCAACATAAAATAATCAATCAATGATCTTCATGTCAAACTGCAATTCACCCAATTTGAATCATAGTAACCATAAAACTGTAAATCATAATTATAAGATAAGAAAATGTACTATCCTAGATTCTGTTTCAAGTAACACATCATATGTGAGGCTGTGTCGTAGTACTTCCATCATGGCTTTTGCATTAATTGTGCCAAAACATTATAAAATAACTAAGTTCAGACCTTGAAATAATTAAATATATCAAATTTCCAACCAAATGCCTGTATTTCTCTGGACCTGAACATTATTTTATGTTGTTAATGCTAATAAATGATTTTACTAAATAAGTAATGCAACTAGTTTTACACTGAGTATCCCACATTTAGAAATGACGTCTAATGCATACTTTCTTTGACATAAAAATATCCCTTTTGCGTTCCTTACCACCTTTATCCTAAGAAAATACTTTAGCACTCATATATCCTTTTAAAACCAACTACTAAAATATTATTTAAAACTAATTAACATGTTGTCATTATTTCCTACTATTACTAGATCATCATCATAAACTAACACATGCAGTGTTATCCCATTATTGTGGTATGTAAATAAGGAGTAATTAGCATAAGAATATTCAAATCCATGTGCTTTCAATGTCGATGTCAATTTAAAAAACCAGTTTCTTGGTTCCTGTTTTAGTCCATAAAGAGATTTCTTCAATATACATACCTTTTCTGGCTCAACTATGGAAAATCTGGGTGGCAATTACATGTAAACCTCCTCTTTCAAATCATTATTAAGGAAAGTATTATATACATAAATCTAATGTAGTTCCTATCCCCTAGCTATTTCCATAGCCAAAAGTGTTCTAACTATCACCATCTTCACGATTGGAGCAAAGGTCTCAATATAATCTACACCCTCCTTTTGATTATTACCTAAAATCACAAGTCATGCCTTATGTTACTCTTATTTGAATTATATTTTATCTTTTATACCCACTTGCATCTAATCACACATTTCCTTGATGGAAGTGGTTTAAGAATCCATATGCCATTTTATTTAAGTGCCTCTATTTTAATAGCTTTTTGATAAGAATAAATTTGGTTAAGTTTTTAAATGTTATTTCATTTGAATTCATTCTTATTTTTGATATAAAAGTACGCAATTTGTGTTATATTGTGCTTAATGATAGTTTTATTATCTTAGCATAAGATATGGATCAAAACATAAAGTTTGGAAAAGAAAAGAGCAAAACACCAAATTATGGATTAAGAAAACAAAGGAGCATAACACATGACTAAATGGAGCTTATCTTGCTCCTTTAAAATGCAACACTTGAGCTTTGACAAGGAATGAAACAATAGTTCAAATTTTTAACAAAGGCAAAAGCTTTGGGTTGAAATGTGTTGGCATGTGGCTTGCTTTGGAATGAAAATGCAGCAACATTAAGTGTTTAAAGGAGAGGAGCAGCGTTTTGGTTAGTGTGGAGAGTTTAATGAAGAGTTGCATTTTAGAGAGCTTTATGAGAGGAGTGCAGCATTTTACACTTGAGGAGAGAACAAGCTTTCATGGCTTAAAAAAACACAACCCTAGGAGTGGAAATAAGAGACAACAAATCATAAAAAACCTTGGCAAAAGAGTATGGGCGTCGTTTGTTTTGTTTTAACTATTGGAAATCAAGCATTTTCACAATCATGGGAGACGACAGTAGTAAAATCTCAAGGAGAATGAAATAAAAACATTAAAAAGGTCAAACCAAGAATGGTGGGCAGTATTTGTCTTGTTTAAACTCTTGGAAATTAAAACTTTAAAGCTTTTCTAATAAGAGTTAGTTGGAGACATGTTGTTGGAGAGGAGTGGTTTCATCTTTGGTGGGGATGACTCAGGCTTTCCTAGTTAAGGAGTGGATGGCTTGGAGCAAAAACATCAAGATGAAGGTGGTAAAAGCAAGCAATGTATAAGCCACATCTAGCCCTTTGCCACCTTTTTGGATTTAGTTTTAATTTTTTCACTCTTCCTTCTTTAGCTTGTTATTTCATTAGCTTAGCCTTCCTTTTCTCTTTTCACTTATTTTGTTTTGGTCTTATCCGAATGTTGCTTTTAGTTCATATGTTTCATGCTTTGTTCATATGACTGAATGCTAAGCTATTTGGTTCTTTGGTTTAATGTTTTCTTAGGTAATAAAATTGAGTTGTTTGTTTATAAGTCTATAGTTTAATTTGTTGTCAATGTATGGAAATATCTTTATTTATATATGAATAGGGCTTTTTATTTTCATATTTCTAGCCTATATTAAACTTTTTAAAGCTTTTTGTTTTATATTTTGCTATTTGTCTTTGTTAAATATTAAGTTGTGTGATGAGTTATTTAATGGATTTTCATTTATTCTTAATGTCTTTTATCAATCTATGCTTGATAGTTAGGATTTATGCATGTTTTTAGGATATCAATCAATTTTTTTTCAATTTATATATGCTGGAATTTTTGTTTAGAATATTAATATGAGTTTTGTTGAATTAAGTTTTAGCTAATTAATTAATATCATAGTTAATTTAAGTTTGTGTTAGTTTAAGTTTTGAATTGTGTTTTTCCTTTGATGTTCTAAATTTTCTATTTTTAATTTTATTTAATTAAGTATTTATTGTGCTTGTTTAATATTTTTTTAGTTGATTTAAATATGTGTGGCTAAATCTATAAGAGCTTGAAGATATAGGAGGGATGATGGGGTAATCATGTGTGAGAATGTGAGTGAGTTTGAATTGATTTTGTGCGTGTAAACTAGGTTGATTTGGGACTTTCGTTAAATGACATGGATTAGGAGTTTCTTGTAGGCTTGACCAAATTTTAGGTAGTTTCCTAATTTGAATGCTAGGATTGAGTAAAAGATACGTAATTATCATTGACGATTTCCTAAAAGTAGCAATAGGTTAGTTGGTTTTGTTAGGATACTTAACCAATTAGTCTAGAATCCCATACCTTTAGGTTACACATTCCTAAATTGTGTGTTAATGGCCTAAGTTAGTCATTACCTAATGCATCTTCACTATTAAATCTTCTTCACTATTAAGCCTAAAGAGTTTGTTCTAGGTTATAGTGAAGATATGGGTATTTTTAGAGCTTGTTAGATTTACCTAAGTTAGAGGAACTGAGGGTTTGAAAGCTTGTCCAAACCTATAGGCTAGTACCTTGGCTAGAGAACATATTTTCCAAATTCAAGGATCAATAGTTATTCCAGAATCATAATAATACCTTCAACCCATTTCTTTATTATTGTTATTAGTTCTTTTTCGTGCTTTGTTTTGTGATTCTCTTTTGATTGCCTTATTTGCATCTTAGCTTAGTTAAGTTTTCATCATCTTCAAGGGTTCTTATTTTCTTTTTCGTTATAACATTTGGAATAGTATTAACATTCTAACTTCTTGTGGTTCGACCTTAGCTTACCATCTACTGCATTGCGACAACTCACGACTTCTTACCAACGTGCTTCTTTCACTACCTCCGAATATCTTATTGGTTCACAATCTACAATAACTATTGCTACGAATTTTGTATGTTTCTTAGAAAATTGATCATTAGTTACATAATGTGCAAAAGGATACAAAGTACCTAAGGACATTAATGTTATAGTGGTGGAATCGATTGATGAGTCACTCCTATGTTGCATAGTGTGGGTTACATAATTAGTTACATAGTCCTTGAACCATACAAAAGGTTTTTGTTGCCTTTCCCCTTGACCAAGATTCTCTTACTCGCTATTTTCATATCCTGGCTCACCTAGCTCACCTGCATCATTTGCTTGATCTCTTTGTATCACATTCATACCGTCACCAATTTCATCATTATCTGTATTGCTCCCCCTCGCTTCTATCCCTTCACCACATTCATTACTTATATCAATAACTTTTCTATCATTAATCTAATCATATTCTTTATCATATACCATAAATTATTACTCATTCACACTTGATGCTTTTGAACTTTCCTAAGCAAATGGAAAAATGTCTTTGAAAAACCCCACATCTCGGGATATAAAGTACTTACCTTTGTTTACATTATACAATCACCAACCTTTTTGTTTATAAAGATATCGAATATATACACATCGTCTACTTTATGACTCGAATTTGTCCTGGTCTTTTGATTAAGTGTGAGCATAACATAAACATCCAAAAATTTTCTTATGTTTATATGGGAGAACTCTCTAAGAAAAGACCTCATAAGGTATTTTCGCTTCAAGAAAAGAAGAGAGCTATTAGTAGACTAGCTTAGAATCTCAGAGCTCTTGCTACATTCAAAATGTGTCGGTGTTTATGCTCAACTCTACCATTTTATTATGGTGTATTAATACATGGAGTTTGTAATTAAATACCATGTTCATCAAAATATTTCTTCAAAGCACTAAATTCTCTCTTATTATCTATACAAATAATTTTAACTTTACCTTCCAATTTAATTTTCACTATAGTACAAAATTTTTAATTGTTTTTTCTACTTCACTTTTTTTGTTATTAAATATATCCACATAGCACATGAAAAATCATCTTCCATCCTTAAGAAATAATGTGCTCCATATGAAGCAAACTCTTGATAGGGGCTCCAAATATTACAATGTACATAAATGGTTGTGTAGCTTTATTATCACTAGTAATAAACATATCATGTATCTGTTTAGCTCTCAAGAAAAAATCACATTAATCTTTATTATTTTTAAAGCATTTACTACTATGAAAAATAATAAATTAACCAATAACTTGTTTTAAAGCATGCACCATCCGTTGATGCCTTCTCTTATAACTATCAAACTTCTTCACCTTAGAAACTCAATCAAAACTCACTATATGTAAGAGATAGACTCCATCAATTCTTTGACCCAATCTAATTACATGAAATTTGGTCCCATAATATGGTCTTGTATTATACACAATTTATTAGTATAAATGAGTTGACATTTCAATTCATTAATCAACTAAGAAATAGAAATCAAACTATAATTCAATTGAGACATATATAACATATGGGTCAATCTCAATCCTTTTCTACTAGTCCCATTTCCTTCCTTAGTAGTCGTAACTTTCTTCCCATCAGGCAAACTAACATGAAATGATGAAATACTTCATACTTCATTAAGTAAATATAAGTCATCTTTCATGTAGTGCTAATAACTAGTATCTAAAAACCATTGAATATATGCTGCCTTACCATTCAATTTTCAGTTAAGGATGATGTTGTCTATTAAGAATTAATGACCAAAATGATTGATGCCCATTGATCATATTTCAAATTAAGAAGTGAGGTTCAGTGCCTATCCTTCACCTCGACAGTTGCTATTGATTTTGAGATCGTATTCTTCATTTGTATAGCATATGCGATGACTCCCCCTTGACCATGACATCTCTTTGTACCACATCCTTCTCTTCCTTCTCCATTTCCTCCATGGTCACTTTGTCTAGAATACCACTAGTCGAGATATCCCATAAGTTGGAATCAATCTATTGCTTCTTGTCACAATTTATCACAATTAGTACATAACTTTTCTTGAGCATTATTACCAGCAGCTTCAATCTTTGCTTTATAGTCATCGCAAAACCAACAACATCATCTCTCACATTATTTGTTCTTGCCATTATTCAGTGTGGCTCTTTAATGGTAATCATTGAGTATGATCCATTTAAAATTTTTAGTGGAACCATGCTCTGATACTATGAAGAATTTTAAAGGAACAGAAATTGTGTACTGTCACACCTTTAATTCTTTTGGATAGACGTATTTATATATCTATTATAAGAAAACCCTAAAACTCTACGTATTTACAACTTATATTTCCTTTAATAAATAGATATACAAAATATATTTATTTCCTAATAAATCTTCTAAAAATTATAGGAAAAGACAAATAAATAGTTCATTAACTTGAGGTCAATTTTACTATATAATTATGTGAGGAAAACTATTTGGGAAGTCATTAACCTAAAGATAAAAGGGTGATATTATTATAGGTCCTAGGTTAAAGAAACAATAATAAGATTAAAGACTACAATGGTTGTTGACATCCCATTTTTTGCAGGACTTTTATATTCGGTTTCCTACCCTGAGAGTTAACTTGTAACTAAAATAAAATTGTTTCATTAGCCAATAGAATTTGTAGAAGATTTCAGGTCACCTATTGCGATAAAATAAAATGAGTCGCACATGCCCTTCTGAAGCACCATGTCCTTATCGATAAAAAATGTCCACTTTAACTTAAATTTTCAACGATTGATTAACGCTTCTCCAATGGTGCACCTCAAATTGCTTAAATAAGGACCATGACTTAGCCATGATTTAGCCACTGAAACATGGTTATGTTAGAAGTTTTAAAGAAAAATCCATTAACTACTACAAGTAATTTTTAGTTATAAAATCGGGAGCTTTAATAGTCATAAAAGAATAGTGTGGATGAAAGGAGTAAGAGAAAGGATTTAATTTTTACATAATCGAAAATTTAGATAAGGAGGGAAAAGTAAATTAAAGTTGGTGGGGGCTATCTATCTTTTAGTTGACACCTAAACAGATGTTAAGGACACCTTTGTAATATTGGGGTGAAAGTAAAAGGTATGTTCTATTTATAGTTTTTTCCCTATTTTTCTTTTACTAAATTAGATTAGAACATATATGAAAAGATTCCCAATCTCATTGTAATCCAAGTAGAGTCAAGATATTTTCTCTGTCTATTTGTTTTTAAAGGTAAATAAATTAAATAAATAAGCTCACAAGAGCAATAATAAACATTTTCCAATTTAAAGGAAAAAATAAGGAGGAAGGAAGAGTGCTAGCTGAGAACAAGAACTACATAAAAGGTGACCACCAAAGAACCTAGATCAAGACAAAAAAATACACTAATAAAAAAAGTAGAGAGAAACACATAACAAGGGAGAAGTGGCACAGACAAAAGGAGAAAAGAAAGAAAGCCAAGCAGTTATCCTATCATAGTCTCTAGCGATCAATCATGGAAGGTGACCTATGGAGATTGACACTTCTACTAGCAAAAATCTCCCAAATTCAAGATGATGATCATAAGATAAATTGCTGACGTCTAATGGTCGACCACTATGATTGAGTTCATTCCTAGCCTTTCAACTAGCATAAATAAAATAGCTAAATACAATTTTAAACAACTGGTACTCAGTAGTAGTAAGGCCAAGCAGATTTAATGTCTAGCTTAGGGTGTCTAACCATGCATTTGGAGGTGATTAGTAATTACAAAGAGCTTGCATAGTAGGCCAAAGTGGAGAAAAAAAGCCACATTGAAAGAATAAATGATTCCTCGATTCATTTATCGTGTTGAAAAATTTAAAGAGAAAACTACCTTCCTCAGCCATTGCCCAAACTCTATCGAGGGTTGATAATTTATTAAGAATAGTGAGCCATAAACAAAAAGTTTCCTTGGAAAAATAGTTTTTGAACCAGACAAACTTGTATAAGGAAACTATCAGATTTGGCTCATTGAAAAGATGCACACAAGATTGAGTATAGGAGCCACTTGAATTCCCTGACCAGTACACTTGATTAGGCTTGTTAACATTAAGAGAGTAGCTAAGAAGGTAGGAATAGAATAAAGATAGACACCTGAAGCTTTTAGAACATGAGATAACTAATATTATATGATTCACTTGAGTTGATGATGGCAAGCAAGATTGAGCAAGCTAAAACTGTGACAATTAAAAAAGAGGACCTTGACTTAAACAATTATAAAAACAAATAAAAGTATCTTAGGCATTCCCAATCCTACGAGAGATAGCAAGCTGGATATGGTTTTGGATCTTTAGAAGTTGCCTGATAGATTGGGAGTAATTACCACTGCCATTAAGTTCCCAAAAAGATCTAGATTTGAAGATATAAGTGTGCATCCATTAAACCCAATGGGCTATAGGGTTAGAAAAAAGTCTCCAAATCCTCTTACCCAAACTTATTTTAGAGGAAAGTTGAATGGATATAAAGCCTAGTCCACCTTCAGCAAGTAGTTTGCAGGTTCCCCACTAATTAACTTTCATAGGAGCATAAATAGCTGTTGCTCTTCACCATAGAAAATTCCTCATCATACACCCCAACTCCTTGATGATGTACTTGGGAAGAAAAAGGTGTAAAGGCTACAAAGGGTAGATTTGATGAGTTGAACTCTCCCAGTAAAAGAGAGTTTTTGATCACACTAGTAACTTATCCTCTGCTGAAATTTTTAATAAAGTTGAAGCAATCTATATAGGAAGGTTTAAGAGAAATAAGAGGTGGCCAAAGATATTTATATGGGAGTTTCCATACCTCCATACCAAAGGCCTGCTTGAGAGGGTTGATAGAAATGAAAGTAGATGCAGAAAAAACATAGACCTCTTACTAGGATTAACTCTGAGACCCAACATTACACTAAAGTCCTTCAAAACATCCAAGAAGAGCTTTATGGATGTAGGGGATGTAGTACAGAACATTAACAAGTCATAAGCAAAATCCAATTGTGTGATGGCCAACTTCTTACATCTAGAGTGAAATTTAAATTAGAGAGGTGGTGACATTGCGGTTGAGTAAGGAAGACAATACTTCAATGCACATGGTGAATAAAAAAGGTGAAAATGGATCACCTTACCTTAACCTATGTTGCCCTTTAAATAGTAGAGAGGATTCCCTATAAATGAGGATACTATAAGAAGGAGAAGTAATAAATTCCATGATTTAAGCTCTGAACTTAATCAGGAAGCCAAAGTTGACCACCATAGTCTCAATGAACTTCTAGCTGACTGAGTCATAAACCTTATGTAAATCCACCTTCAAAACACAATTTTGTGGTCCACCCTTCCTAGAATAATCCTTAAGTAGCTTCTGAGCCAAGAGGATATGATCACCAATAGCTCATCCTTTAATGATGGGTGCTTGGCAAGGACTAATAAGCCATCTAAGGATTATCTGCAACTTGCTAAGAACAATCTTAGGAATCATCTTATAGATGATATTATAACAAGAGATTAGCTTAAAGTCTTTGATCTTAACTACATTTGAACATTTAGGGACTTAAGAAATAAAGGTTTTATTGATGGCTTTGAGGAGTTCACCTTATTGGAAGAATCCCAAGATAACTAGGATGGTATGACCACTCATTATAGGCCAAAATTGATGGAAAAAGAAAGCATTCATCCCATTTCATGGTTTAATTGTTTAACAGTTGCCCCAATTTTAGTAGGAGTGGTAGGTTCTTCCACCAAGAAGGCTTACTCCCTAAATATTTTAGTAGAGATGATAAAATCCATTCTAATAAGAATGCTGCATTCCTCCTTTGTGCTAAGCAATTGCTTAAAGTATAGATAAGCTCCATGCTTCATCACCTGTTGCTCATAAACTGTAGTCCTATTTGCTATCAATAGTTTTCATAATTTTATTGATGTTCCTTCTATGAAGAATGGCACGATGGAAATAAGCATTATTTTGATATCATTTTTACAATGACAGAGCTCTATACATCTATCTAATAAGGGAGCTATGGTTCTTCAGAGCCATTGAAAGGGTTAGCAAAGTTGTCCTCTCTTTTTCCATCAATGTCAGATTTGGTGGATTAAGATAAAGGTTTGCTAACAGGAGAGGAGGTGATTCATAGCTTTATCAACTTCCTAGGAATTAGCTAGAGTCCTATTCCTTTGCAACTTTTTTTAAGTGGCACTGAACCTACTCCAATTTGGAGACTAATTTAAACTACTACACATTATGGATATTTAGAGCCATAACCTCTACAAAAACCTATAAAGTCCAGCACTAGAAGTCAAGAAATTCACAAATATAAAAGGAGATCACCTAACATATATAGGAGTCAAATTATGAATCTCAATAGGAGAGTGATTGATTGCGGTTGGCCACATACAAAATTAGCTCAAATTAATCTATCTTTCACGCACAATTTAACAATTTAATTCGAGACCAACATTCGGCAAGCGTACCGATCGAATCAAGTAATAAAGAGGAGTATATTTAAGACTCTGAGTATCGATCCCACGAGGAAGTTTATATGATGTAAGTACTAGGTCAATCGGATCACAATTATCTAGAGAACACTCAGCTTTATGATTTAAGAAATAAATAAGTAAAATCTATTCTAAAAGATCTTAGAAAAATTCCAATCTATTGTAACAAAGGTACATATTGTTTTTCCTAAATTATTCAATTAAGCCTTAGTAGTTGATGATTTAATTGATGGCTTAGTAATGCTTAATCTAGGGTCTTCTCTAATTCAAGGCAGCGTTATGGTTAACATAATGACTTATCTCTATTAGTCATATTCTGGGGGGTTTTTTTATGCCTCAGACTTAGGTAATAGGCTTATAGCTTAGGAATTCTAGTCCTAAATTATCCTAATCCAAGACTAGTACCCTTATGATTAAACAATCTTTGGTTAGTTCGTTTATTTAAACCAAATTGTTTATTGACTTTTCTAATAACCTAGGTAGAGACTGTCGGATCCTAGATTATCTGAAGGCAATATCCTAAGTGA
>JAOXYD010249330.1:0-16518 GCA_028565735.1 Pinacopodium congolense
GTCTTAACCATAACTTTGTCTTGAATTTGTGAAGATACTCTAAATCATCACCTAAAAATGTGACTCACTTAATTAATTCATTGAAAACCTAATCCTTAGCTAATTTCCATAAATTTGTAATTTTTTGTCATTTTTAAAATCAATTTAGAAGTCATTTTACATTATTTGAAGTAAGTTAAGTTAAATTGATATTTTTGGCTTTTTAATCAATAATTTGGAATTTCCTACATAATTGTAAGGTAATTGACCTAATAATTATAGAATTTCCCTTTGGAACCATTACGTAGGGTCTTAAAAATGCTTCATTATATTACTTGTTCAATAGGTGCACTTGCCTATGCATTGATTAAATTCAAAGTAAAAATATATTCAAAATTTTAATTCACCTAACCAATAACAACAAGTTTTTGGCGCCGTTAAAAGGAAAATCCTAGAATATTATAAAAAATTGGTCTCAATTACTTTAGGACTTGTAATTATTATGTTTATGATTTTTATGTAATTATTTTGTTATTTTTAGTTTTGAGTGTTTTTATTGCATTGTGGTTATCTTACTTGAGTTGTTTTTTTGTTTAGTTAGTATTCGTTTAGTTCATTTCTTTTAGTTTGTATGCATACTTAGGGAAAAAATCTCAAGTGCACATTGCTTAGGAAAAAGAAAGAATCGTGAGCTACCACATCTAATCCTTTAGAAGGAGGAAAATTTAGTGCCACTGAATCTGGGCCTGGAGAAATGGACCCAGGAATATGTAGTTATCCATCCTCATGAAGAACCTAGAGAACCAATCATGATGGACTTAGTAATGGGAAATAGAGGTAAACTTATGACTAGCATTATCTAGCCTAGGGTCAATGGAAATAATTTTGAAATTTTGCATAGTATCATTTTCGTGGTTAGATCTTCACAATTTGGTGATTCAGCTTTAAAAGATCCAAATCGGCATTTACAAAATTTCCTAGATACTTGTGATCTCTTTAAAAGCAATTGGTGTTTCAAAAGATTCAACTAAACTTAGGTTTTTCCTTTTTTATCTTATAGATAAAGCCAAAGCTTGGCTATCCACACTACAACCTAGTTCCATTACTATATGAGATGATTTGATGAATCTATTCTTAGCTAAGTTTTTCCCATCTACTAAGATAGCAAAGATGAAAACTGAGATTAGATATTTTTTACAATATGCGAAAGCAAGGCTGTACGAGGTTTGGGAGAGATTTAAAGACATGCTTGTCAAGTGTCTTAGCCATAGGTTCAATACGTGACAGCAAGTGGACATTCTTTACACTAGTCTTACACTTTTGACTTATCGAACCATTAATGCTATGTCTAGAGGTAATTTTGTAAAGAAGAGTCAAACCAAAGCTTATAATTTGATTGAGGAGAGCGCTACAAATAGATTTTAGTACAATTACAAATTCTATCAAAGGAAACCACATGGCATTCATGCAATCAATGATATTGTAGCTCTTATTGCTCAATTAGAAGTACTAAATAAGAAGTTAGATAGCTAAGTGAGTGGTGTTGGTAGTAGTACCCCTAAAGTTGAGTGTGAAAGTTGTGGAAGTACCTCCCATTCATCTTTAGAATGTTAAGTAAGTATTCTTTTTACTCGAGAACTCAAGCAAGCTTAGTTTATTAGTAATTTCAATAGGCAAAGAGGGAACCCTTATTCAAACACTTACAATCCTAGTTGAAGGAACCATCCAAACTTTTTATGAAGTAATAATCAAAACTATTAACAACCACCTCATGTCAACCCTCAAAGAGCACCTCCATTTGGCTTTAGAGCCAATCAAGCTCTAAGAAAATCACCTAGTTTTTCAGAGATAGTGCTGAAATACATCTAATCTAATGAGTTACAAAATCATGAGGCATTAATCAAGAATCTGGAGACTAAGGTTGACCAAATCACATAACTTTTACAGTAGAGACTACCCAGTAAGTTACCTAACACTACTAAAGCCAATCCTTGAAATCATGCCCAGGCTATTATCTTGAAAAGTGAAAGAGAGGTTAAGACTGAAAAACAAAGTTAGAAGAGAAAGGAAAGCAAGTATTGGTAGAGAATGAAAAAAAAGAGAAAGAAAGATAGGATGACAGGAGAGAGCTGAAGGAGAAGATGGTAGAAGAGGGAGAGTTAAAGAGAAAGAGAACATGATAGAAGAGAAAGAGCTAAAATAAAATATGGCAGAAGAGAGAAAGTTAAATAGAAGGAAGTTAAGGGTAAAAGTTCTTATAAGCCACCTAAGCTGTATGCTGATCCTAATGTGCAACTTGAAAAATCTAGGATTCCTTCCCCTCAAAGGTTAAAGAATACAAAACTCGATAAATGATTTACGAACTTCTTTAAGATGTTTAAGAAATTGGATATTAATATCTCATTTGTCAAGGCCATTGTCCAAATGCCCTACTATACAAAAATATTTAAGGAAATTCTATCCAAAAAGAGAAGAATGGAGGAGTATGAGACTTTTAAGCTTAATGAAGAGTGTTCTGCTATCCTTATAAATAGGTTACCTCTAAAGCTCAAGGATCTTCGTAGTTTCACCATTCCATTCACAATTGGTAGCTTACAGATAGATAGGACTCTAATGGATCTTAGAGCAAGTATTAATTTGATGCCTATGTCTATCTTCAAGATGTTATATTTAGAAGAGCTTAAACTAACTATAGTCTCGTTACAATTAGCTGGTAGATCTATTAACTATTTAAGAGGAATCAATGAGGATGCTCTTATGAAGGTTGAAAAATTCATATTTCTTGTTAATTTCCTTGTGTTAGATATAGAAGAGGAAAGTATAGTGCCCATCATCTTAGAAAGACCCTTTATGGCTATGGAAAGGGTACTGATTGAAGTATATGGATGAAAGCTCATTTTTAAATTATAAAATGAAGAGATTAAGTTCAATGTGTTCAGAGCAATGGAGCATCTCTCCACCTTGGATCCATGTAACTTAATTAGCATGAATGCCATTCAAGATGATCCATTCAAGTTTCTTTGTTCATACCTTTTGTAAAAGCCATTAATCCATTCATGTCCTTTGGAAGTGGAAGAGGAAGTCAAAGAAGTTATGGAAGAATTAGAAGCTAGGAAGTTATATCTCTAGTTTGATTCAATCTAGAAGATTTGAGCCCTTGGATACACTAATCAAATACCTTCCAAAGTCATTTATTGAAGTTCGTCCAACTTTAGACCTTAAGCCTCTTCCCTTACATCTTAAGTATATCTTTTTACGACCTACATCGTAATTACCTATTATCATTTCATCATCATTAACTAATATGATAACAAAGAGATTGTTGAGAGTGCTGACATCAAGGGGTTAAGTGCTTCTATTTTCACATATAGAATATTCATGGAAGAAGCAGATCCTTAATCCAACCTCAACGTAGACTAAATTCAAATAATAGAGAGTGGTGAAGAATAAAATAGTAAAACTTCTAGATACTAGTATCATCTTTCCTATTTTTGATTCTACATGGATTAGTCTAGCTCAAGTGGTACCTAGAAAAGGAGGAAGTATTGTGATGAAGAATGACTAAGACAAATTTATTTCCACTATGAAAGTCATGAGATGGAACATGTGTATTTATTATCGCAAATTAAATGATGCTACTCAAAAGGATCACTTTCCTTATTAAAAGATTGAGTAGGCATAGTTTTTATTTGTAAATTCTTGTTGCTCTTGGGGATAAAGAAAAGACAACATTTATTTGTTCTTATAGCACTTTCGCATACACACACATGTCTTTTGGTTTGTGTTATGCTCTTACCACTTTTTAGTGTTGTATGGTAGCTATTTTTGTAGACATGATAGAGACTTACATCAAAGTTTTCATGGATGATTTTTTTTTCTTTTACATATCATTCGATGTTTGTCTAGAAAATTTGGAGAAAGTGTTAAGAAGTTGTGAGGAGACCAATTTGGTCTTAAATTGCGAAAAATGTCATTTTATGGTGAAATATTGCATTTTATTGTGTCATAAGATCTTGAGTAAGGGAATAGAAGTAAATCTAACAAAAGTTGAAGTAATTGCTCGACTTCTAGCAGCTATTTCAATTATAGCAATTCAAAATCTTTTAGGACATGTTAGATTCTATAGGTGAATTGTCAATGATTTTTCTTAGATATCTAAGTCCTTTACTGAATTATTGACCAAAGATGTTATCTTTATTTTTGATGATTAATGTATGCATTATTTATAATTGTTAAAGGAGAAGGTCACTAGTTCACCTATTTTGGTTTCATTGATTGATCTCTTCTATTTAAGTTGGTAGGCGATGCAAGTGACTTTGTAGTTGGTGCTATTCTTAGGAAAAGAAGAGGTAAGATTTTTTATCCAATTTATTATAAAATCCAAACCTTAAATGATGCCCAACGAAATTATACCACCACTGGGAAGGATATGATAGCCATGGTGTTCACTATAGATAAGTTTCAGTCCTATTGAGTGCTTTTAAAGATTATAGTCTATAAAGACCATTAAGCTCTTAAGTTCTTAATGAACAAAACAAATTTCAAGTCATAATTGATTTCAAAAGTTCTCCTTTTACAAGAGTTTGACATTAAAATAAGAGATAAGAAAAGAAAAGAAAATTTCGTAGATGACCATCGCCTGAGTGAAGAAGTGATGAAGGAAGGAAAAAACCAAGACATTCAGGAGGTCTTTCTTAAAGAACATTTGCTAGCCATGCTAACCTTACTGTGGTATAAGGATATTATGAATTATTTGGATGGTAATGTTTTACCTCCTAATTTTTCATGCCAATAAAAGAAGAAGTTCCTTTTAGATATTAAGAGATATCTTTTATATGATCCTTTCCTATACAAGATCTATGTAGATGGACTTATTAAGAGATGTATCCTTATAAAGGAAGTGTGCTCCATTTTAATTCATTTTCATTGTTGATAGATTGGATGACAGTTTAGGCCTATTAGAACTGCATATAAGGTGTTGGAATGTGGTTGCTATTGGCCTACCTTGTTTAAACATGCATTTCCATTTGTCAAATCTTATGACAATTGCCGAAGGATTGGAAATATCTCTAGGAGACACAAAATTCCACTAAATAATATTTTAATATGTGAGATCTTTAATGTTTGGGGTATTAACTTCATGAGATCTTTTCCTACATCATACTCTAACCAATAAATTTTGGTGCCTATAAATTACGTGAGTAAATGGGATGAAGTAGTTGTGCTTCCAATTAATGATGGGAGAGCTATAGTTCGCTTTATAAAAAAAAACATTTTTAGATGATTTGCAACACTAAGAGCAATTATAAGTGATGGAGGATTCCACTTTTGCAACAAAAAATTGGATTCCATTTCGACAAAGTATGATGTTACCTATAAGATTGCTACACTTTATCATCCTCAAACTAGTGGTTAAACTGAGATTTCTAATCATGAGATTAAGAGAATTTTGGAAAAGATCGTTAACTCTTTAAGAAAGGTTTGATAATTAAAATTGGATGATGCTTTGTTTGCTTATCTAACTACTTTCAAGATGCCTCTATAAAAGTTGGTTTATGGAAAATCTTGTCATTTACCTATTGATTTGGAATATTGTGCATATTGGGTCATCAAATTTGTGAATTTTGACTCAAGGAAAATGGGTGAAAAAATGCTATTGCAATTGAATGAGTTGGATGAGTTTTATTTTGGAGCTTATGTAAACTCTAAACTATCTAAAGAGAGAGTCAAAAGATGGCATGGCGAGCATATAATTCAAAGGGAGATTAAGGTTGGTGACAATGTCTTAGTTTATAATTCTAGATTGACGTTGTTTCATGGGAAGTTAAGATCAAGATGGGCAAGCCCCTATAGAGTGACCCAAGTTTATCCATTTGGAGTAATCAAAGTAACTAATGGTCACTCAAATTTCAAAGTTAATGGGAAAAGGGCAAAGTTATATGTTCTTAATTCAGTTGAAGAGTCTGTTAAAACTCTAACACTCTATTATCCTCACTAGAATTACCTCTTTAGGTAGTTATTTGTGTGTGCCTTTATTTTATTTGTTTATATGGTAGGACTATCATTTTATGTTTTAAAACATTTTAAGTGTTTTTTATTTAGGATTGCTGCGATTTACTTAATTTATCCCTTGTTTTTGGTGTGATTTAATTGATTTTTTTGTGTTTAAAATTTCAATTCTAGGAAAATTTGATGAACAATCTCGTTAATTTAGTTGGAACTTGATTTATGAAGAATTTGATGAAGTTTTAGGGTTGAATTTCAATTAAGAATAGCTAAATAGAACATATAAGGTGGTTTGTGTTAACAACAATATATCTCTGTTTTACCAGTGTAGATATCTGCTTTCTAGAAACCTATACGATAATATGGTGATCTCCAACCACCATAAATGTTGTTCAACTACTGGATACCTTGATAGAAAGCCAAAAATGACATAGTCTTACTTTAAAACATTTAAAAACCCTAAAAACCTTACTATTCATCATCTACAACCTCCAAAAACCACCCACTTCTGCGAAAACACCTCTCAACTATGGCCACCCCCTTCTATGTGCTTTTTACTTAAAGCTCCAACTCTGTTCCATTTTCCTTTACCATTTCTCATTCTAAACACTTTTTCATCCTTAAAACTTCAATGATCTTTCAATTTTCCACCATTCTAAGCACAAATTGCCTCCCTTTACCCTTTCAATCCATTTTTATGTCATTTTGTTAGGTTTTTAGGCTCAAATTAGCACCAATCTACTATACACACCATTCTCAACCCACTAGTACTAATTTTGCACCATAAAACCTTCGTCTCCAAAAAGGGAATTGTTTAGTGAGTAGAGAATAGTCTGGTGAGGTGGTTTGGAGAATTATGAGCATCCAAGGAAATTTTGATGCATGTTTTAGCCATTTTCCTACATAATTTTTAGTTTGATGGCACCAAGGACGTCTATAGGCCAACCATCCCATACGAGATCTGCTTTTGTTGTTGATCAGTTTACTACTCGGGAGAACTTGGGATTATTCTTCTCCCATTGGACCAATGAGCTCATTATAAAGCGTGTGATTCATCCCGACTTGGAGACTAAGTTTTATGTCTCTAGAACTTTTAGAGCTTTTGATTGGGAAGCAGAGGTAACCTGACCTTACTATCTAATGTTTGTTTATGACTTCTTTGCAAACATTGAAGAAAATGATGAGGCTGACACTATTAAGATACGGAGCTTTGTGTGAGGTACTCCCATTCACATTACTCGTGCTTTTCTTTCAAGATTTTTAAGAGTAATGGAGGAGGTAGAGGTATATATGAGATCAAGGGACTCTTTTCATGGAGATTCATTCCCTTCTTATCTCAGTTTTTCCTTTACTATTTCTTAAGCTACTTTAGGGTTATTTCAAAAAACCCCTCGAGATTTTACCACTGTTACTTTAGGAGTTTGGGAACACATCATTATAGCACTTTTAAGTGTTAAGGTGGTACCTAGGGCAAGTAGACTAAATGAGGTGCATTTTTTGGATACTCATATTTTATATAAGATGTTCCATAGATTGGGTGCCGGGACAACCATATTTATAATCCTAAACCTTTCACCTTTTTCTCAGTTGAGTCCTATGCCTTTAAAACATCCTATTGAAGTCATATACCTATGCGAATCAATCATAGACACTCCTTATAGGACTTAATTGGGAAAATTATGAAAGGTTTAGAATTTAATTGGAAAATTGTGAAAGGTTTAGGGTTTAATTGGAAAATCGTGAAAGGTTTAGAACTACAAATATAGTTATTTGGAATATTTGTAGTCCTAAACCTTTCATAATTTTTTCAATTAAATCCTAAAATTTTCACAATTTTCCCAATTAAGTCCTATAAGGGCTTCCTTTAATTAATTTGTATAGGTATAGGACTTCAATAGAATTTTTCAAAGGTAAAGGACTCAATTGAGAAAATGATAAAAGGTTTAAGACTTCAAATATGGTTAACCCATTGGGTGCCATTAATGGTTTACCTTTGGCTGGGTACATTATTACTTCCATACACAATATGGGGAAGATGTAGAAGCCAAGCAAGAACTTCTGCTTTCCTTGCCTATTGACTCAGATCTTCTAGGCAACAAGAGTTCCACTTGATTTTGAGGCATCTGAGGATCGTATATGTCAGACTTCAATCAATATTACCACATTTAATCTATGGAAATATGCTCATGTTAGAGTCTAGTGGCGTAGACTGTAGGAGGGTGAAAGACCCAAAGAGTCACCCATTCCTAATGTCCCTCTTACAGCACCTAAGGAGGTTATATGTAAAGCTTCTTTTTAGGCTACACTAAGTGTTCATCCATCGTGAGTAGCTTCACCTGCTTTTTTGAGCTCCTCCTCCTATGGATATTCCTTAAACCAACCTCATGAATTTTATATTTAATATGAAGTCTCTCATTTCTAATGAGATTTTGGAGCTTTGTACTAAGGTTCGTGAGCATCTTAATCACATGCATATCTGACCAAAGCACCTTGAGGAGTATCAGCGAGATTGAGATTAAGTAAACCTAATTACTAGCTCTTTTTGGACTATTCTTGCATCTTGTTTTATGATGTTTGATAGGGGTCAAATTCATAGTGCTTTTGAATGTTATTTGTTGTATATTTAACCCTATTTTACTGATTAATTGTTTAATTAATGTTTATAAATTTTTTGTTTGTAGGTTGATCTAAATAATTGGAGAAATGTGAAAAAAGATAAAAAAGGACAAAAATCTGGGCCATCAACAGCGGTCTAGTAGCCCACCATTGATGGATCCATAAACAATCGTTGAAGGAGTCAAAAACATATTACTAATGGCGAGCTGTTTATCATTCAACGACGCCATTATAGTTCGGTGTAGACCACCATTAAAGGATGGTAGTAGTAATTTCTAACTTGATTCTTTAACATTTATGGCTGTCTTCTTCCCCCATTTGTAGTTGCTCCATCCCTATAAATAGAGGACCTCTTCAAATGTTTTAAGCATCCAAATCTAGGTGCAAGAATTAACTTAATGTGTCTTTCAATTTTAAGAAGCTTTGACTAAAGGAGCCCAAACCCACTATAGATTTACTTTAGTTGGTAGATTGTTCTCATAGTTATCTGAGGGGAGTCATTAAGGATGTGCTCATTAAAGTCAACAAGCTCATCTTTTCAGTGGATTTTTTAGTCTTTGACATGGAGGAGGATCTTGACATTCCCATCATTCTTTAAAGATCTTTCATGACTATAACAAGGACCATCATTGATGTGGAATGTGGAAAACTCATCTTAAGGCTTCAAGATGAAGAGATGGTTTTTTATGTGTTTGATGCCATAAAGCATCTATCTACTCTTAACCTTGCAATTTTAATGAAATATGCTCTTCTAATACTAATCATTCTTCTATTATTTGTGTAGTATTATTGGAAGAAGAGGCACAAGGAGTTCGTAAAGAGTAAGATGAAGAAGTTTAAGAGGATTTAGGGCATAAGGAACTAGTATGGAGTAAGTATATTAGACGTAATACTAAACTTATAAGCCTCTTTAGAAACCAACAAAACCACTACACAAACCATTAGTTGGGGAGCCTCTAGTTCTTGAACTCAAACCCTTATCTGATCATTTAAAGTATGAATTTTATACCCACATGAGCACTTATCAATTATTATTTCTTTTTGTTTGTCAGGTATAATGGAAAAGAGGCTTTTGAGGATGTTTTGAGGCTATAAATAGGCCATTACATGAATGATGGTATCAAGGTGTTAATGTATCCCCTAAGATGACTCAAGCCATACATGAAGGATGTGGTTGAGGAGGAGGTAGTGAAGCTTATAGCTGCAGGTATATCTACCTCATTTTTTATTCTAATTAGGTGAGTCCTATGCAAGTGATGCCTAAGATGGGAGGCACCATTGTTATGTAAAATGAAAACTATGAATTGATAGCCACTAGGAAGGAGGATGTGCTTTGATTATAAGAAATTAAATGATGTCACTTATAAGGATCATTTCCTTTTACTTTTCATTGATTAAATGATTAACAAATTAATTGGACATAGATTTTATGTGCCTTATATGGATATTATAGTTATTTTCATATTTTTGTGGCTTTGGAAGATTAGGAAAAGACCACTTTTACATGTCCTTATAGTACATTTACATATAGATACATGCCTTTTGATTTATATATTTCTTCAACTATATTTTAGAGATGCATAAAAGTTATTTTTCTTACATGCTTGAAAATGGTATTGAAATTTTCATGGATATCTTTTATTTTTAACACTTCATTTAATACATACTTAGAAAACTTAGAGAAATTCTTAACTAGGTATGAAGATACCTATTCGGTGCTTAATTAGGAAAAATGTCATTTCATAGTCCAAGGGTGCATTGTTATAAGTCAAAAGATATCTAATAAAGGCTTGGAGGTAGACCCTACAAAAATTGATATTGTTAAGAAACTTTTTCCATATTGTCATTTCATTAAAGATTTTTCTAAAATTGTTAGACCTTTAATTGAGTTGCTTGAAAAAGATATTGTGTTTGACTTTGATCATAATAACATGATATCTTTTAATTTGTTAAAGAAAAAACTTGTAATTGCTCCTATGCTTATATCTTCTCATTGATCTCTTCCACTTAAAATGATGTGTAATATAAGTGATTTTACAATGAGGGTTGTGTTAGGATAAAGGTAAGATAAGCTTTTCACCCTATTTATTATGCAAGTCGAACTCTGAAGAGTACATAATGCCATTAGACTACTACTGAAAAAGATATGATGGTGGTTATGTTTGATTTTGACAAGTTTAGGTCATATTTGATTTTGTCAAAAGTCACTATCTATCTTAACCATGCAGTTTTGAAATACTTAATGATGAAACTAGAAACAAAACCAAAATTGATTAGATAGGTTCTACCTTTACAGAAGTTTAATATCGAGCTTAAAGATAAGAAGGGGATTAAAAACTTCGTGGTTGATTACTTGTCAAGAATGGATATAGCTACAGTGGAGAGCGCAATAAAAAAAGACATCAAAGAGTCTTTTCCTGATGAGCAACTCTTGGCCATAATTGCCACTTCTTAGTTTGTCGTTTACATAAACGTCTTTGCTAGTAATATACTTCCGCCTGATTTTTCTTTTCTTTAAAAGAAGAAATTTTTGTTGAATGTAAAATACTATTTGTAGGATGACCCTTTTCTTTACAAGACTTGGATGGATGGTATAGTTAGGCATTGTGTTCTTGAAAAGGAAATGTTCTCCATTTTGGATCATTATCACTTTAGAGAGGTTGGAGGGCATTTTGAGGCAACTAGGACAATGCATAAGGTCTTAGAATGTGATTTCTATTAGCCGACCTTATTTGGAGATGCATATGTATCTGTCAAATCTTGTGATAGGTATCAAAAGGTAGGCAACATATCAATGAAACATGGCATGCCATTGACTAATATTCTTATTTGTGATGTTGACTTTATAAAAATATTTTATACGTCATATTCTAACTAATACATTTTGGTTGCAATAGACTATATTAGCAAATAGGTGGAAGTAGAAGCATTGCCTATAAATGAGGCTAGAGGGGTTGTTGAGTTCTTAAAGAAAAATATTTTTACTCATTTCGGGACACTTAAGACCATTATCAGTAATAGGGGTTCTCATTTTTTTCAATAATTATTTGAATTGATATTAGTTAGATATGGAGTGATTTACAAGGTTATCACACCATACTATTCCTAAACTGGTGGGCAGGTCAGGGTCTCTAATAGGGAAATTGAAGAAAATTTAAAAAAATCATCAATGCTTCTAACCAGGATTGGTCGTAAAAGTTAGGTCATAAATTTTGGTATATAAGACTACATTTAAAACACTTATAAACATGCCACCATTTAAGATGGTGGATGAAAAAGCTTGCGATCCTCCTCTAGAGCTAGAGCATCGAGCATCTTAGACTATTAAATTCTTAAATTTTGATTTACATGTAGTTGACAAGTGATGTATGTAGCTTTAAAAGCTTGTTGAGTTTAAGTTTAAGGCTTATTATAATTCAAAGTTATATAAGGAGCGTGCGAAGAGATAGCATAACAAGCAGCTCTTACATCGAGACTTTTAGTTAGATGACAAGGTAATAATCTATAAGTCCCAAATTTGACTTTTTTTCAAGGAAATTAAGGCCAATGTGGTACGGTCCATTCAAAGTCATTAAGGTTTTACCATTTGAGGTTCATGGGGTAAGAAGAGGAAATGAGAAACATTTTAAGGTAAATCAATAAAGAGCTAAGTTATATATACCTAGGTAGGTGGAAGACACTAAAGAGCATCCTTTCTTTTGTGATGCTTCATCATCTCCTTCTTGACCCATATAACATGTTTTTCGTAGGACGTAAGCTTCTCTTTTTATTTACCTTTGTTTCATTTGCATTTTATTTTAGTTTAAAGTGTTTCCTTTCATTTAACTGTTTTGAGATCTTTTATAAGACCCACAAGGATTGCTACAATATGTGCATGGATGCTTTGTTTAGGGGAGTTTCCTTATTCTTTCTTCTCTTTATGCTTTATTTTTCCTTTATGAACATTAGGAATAATGTTCAAATTAAGTGTAGGGGAAATTAAAGGAAAAAATGAGCTTAATTGATATATACACTTGGATTTTTGCAAGTTTTATAATAGATAACTTAGATACTTCATTGAAAATCATGCCAAGGTTGATTAAATGTTAATTTTTATATCCTAATATGATACATGTAATTAGTATAGTTAGTATGGACTAATTCTTATTTGATCATGACTTTTCCTAATTATGGTTAGGAATATATGATGAAATTGATTCTTTTTCATAATGCTAAGTTAAAAGAAGATCTATAAGAATTTTTATGTGCACATGGATTAGAAATTAAGATATGAACAATGAATATACTTGTTTAAGTGAATTTGAAAGTCTATACAATTAGTTGTGGATATTGATGAACATAGATATTTCGATCTTAATGATCATTATGTTATTTTATGTATAAAATTCATTTTTGATAAAAATAATAAAAATAAATAAATGAGTTATAATTCACATTACTGGCTTTGTACCAATAAAAAGGTCAAAGTTAAAGAGTGGTTTTAGTAACTAGTTGGTGTAAGGTGATTTGGTTGAGTAACTAAGGGTATTCAACTTCACGTAAAAAGACTAGATGACCTCCTAACCAAGCCTAAAATGCTCAATCAATAAAGTGCATAAATGTGTTTTGCGCTTATGTGTCTATTTTATATATAAGATCAATTTTTGTTATTTGAGTTGAAGTTTGAAAAAGGTATAAGGTAAATTGAATAAAATTTTGAAACAAATTGAATAATTGGTTGTATAGAATTTTTGGAGGATCTTTTATGATTGAATTAGTGAAATAAGGATTTGGACTAATTGATTACTCCATAAAAAGTTTGCATAATGATCTATGTGAGTTTCTTGATATTTAGTATTATGCATGAGAAGTTGATTTTGCTATGTATATTAATCATATGTGTTAATCCATGATTAATATTGAATTACATGACATTGATTATATTGAAATACATGAGTTATGTGAGATGTTTGATTAACCTTTAATCATCCTTAAAAGATATTATTTTGAATACCTAAATGAGTTGCTTAAGGACAAGTAATAATTCAAGTGTGGGGGTGTTATTAATGGGTAACTTACATTGGTTTTAAAGTATGACATGCTATGTTTTATTTCCTATTAAATGTATAAAATACATCATTTGTAATTTTTTTATTAACTTTTAGGTTTATGATATTCTTAGAGCTTATGGATTGCATTTAGGCAAATTGGAATAAAAAGGAGTAAGAAAAGTGAAAAACAAAAGTTAAATGGTGGATGCAGGAAACAATGAACGACATCATTTAAGTCTTGAAGAACTGATGTTTACGTCTTTTTTGGGGGTAAAATGGTGGTACTTCCACAGTGTCATTGTGCATTTATTCAACTGTCATTTTAATCACTATACGTGTCGTATTTATGATTTTTAAGGTAAACTTAGTCAAATTACTCCATCAATGTCTAAAAACCCTAACAACCACTTGGAGGATTATAAAGTCTTATTTATGTCATTCTTACATAATTTTTAAGGGAGATTTACATCAAACATCAAAATAGTTAGGATTTTCTATTATTTTTTGTCCATGTTTCGTTATCTTTTAATATATTTTTTTAAGTGTTCAAATGGCGTAAACATCCAAAAATATTCTAGGAGTGTCCATCTTCTTATTGGTTTTTTGTATTTTTCATTTTAACGTTTGTATACTCCATATTATTAATTCATTCAATGGATATACTTATCATGGTCTTAACTTATTTTCTATCGATGAATGTGTGTGAATAGGTTGTTTTGGCTGAGGTTATCCTAACAATTGGGTTATGAACAAATTGTGTTGATTGATTTTTAACCTAATTGATTGCTTATCTTGTCTAATTTAACTTGATCACCTAAATTAGAGCCTTGATAATTGAAAATCCATAACCATTGATATTTAATTATCAAATAATCAATTGTGTAATACATTTGAATCTAAAAGTAGACCTACTTTAGAGATTTGTATGAGGATTCCTAAGTTTCTTGTAATTCATGCCTTTTATTTCAAGTTACTTATAAATCAAATAGGAAATTTGAATTTAAAAAAGGAAATATATTTTCATAGACATTGGTTATATCTTATTTTAGTGAAGTAAATTCTAAATCAATCCACGATCATTAGTTTTAAGAGATTAACTCATTGAAATATGAAACTTTAACCAAAATTTATCCTTGGGTAAAATATTATTCATAATTCGGTGATAGTTTACATTCTGTATATTTCGTTATTTATTTAGTTTTTAACGTCTCATTAATCAAAATTCAACCGTCTAGGTAATTTAACATCATTTAACTTAGTGTTTACAATTTAGTCTTTGTAGAATATGATACTCGGTATATTCACTGTTGATATTACTTATTGAAAAGATATGTTTGTCTTTGATTTGGCCTCACTTAAAATTTGAATGATTTTGTTTAGGTTTAGACCACAAAAAATAGCTCTCTTTTTGTGTATCAATTTTGTTTAGGTTTAGTTTACTGCCACTTATCACATCAACTGAAACTGTGTTTGATTTCTCCCTTTCTTCAGCTCAACGACTAGAAAACTAGTCAATATTCCAATCTGTTTAAGGCAAATGGCTAGGAAATCATGTCTACTCTTTTCCAAAAATAACCCCAATAAAGAACAACCAATCTGCTGGCCACTCTAGATTCTGACTGCTAAGCAAACAGGATCTACAGATCTAAGAAAACAGAATCTTCTGTACTAGCTAGTTTAACGTCAGAATAGGGTTAACTTGGAGTTTCTTTATTCAGGTTTCTGCACTGGCTCTCTTTATTTTAGGCAGACACTTCGCAGGCCAACAATGAAATGACGATGACCTCAAAGCAACCATTGGAATCGTCTAGTGTTTCTCTGTGTGACAAATGTGAAGCATCAAATGTGAAACAAAAAAGGAAAAAGAAATTATGATGTTACATATGGATATGTTGCTTGGTCTTTTGTTCGTAGTTCTCTAACACCAAACCTGAGTTTTTTTCTAACTCGCAAATAAAGTTGTAGTTATGCTCTATAAGCCCCATAATCAACTCGTCTTTATGTCCTGGAACACACACTGACCTGTCAATTTCAGGGAGTTCTTTTTTCTTAATGACATCGACAATAATGATTACTTGAAGCCACATTGTAGGGGCGGCTTTGTTTGCTCCGTTCAATGAGCATCCGAGAGAGAGGGAGAGAGGGCACGGTATTGGGACACAAATTTCCTGTTTTTTTGTTTTTTTTTTCATATCCCTCCATGTCTTTTTTAATAAAATTATTTGTGAGATTCATTAAATATAAATATAATATATAAATATGATGAGTTCTAAAATAATTTTGTGAGAAAGAATAACAAGTATACGTGAAAGAAAAGGAGATAGAAGATTCTCGTCCTATGAATTGTGAGGTATTTATGTACGTAGGAGTTTTTGTGCCCATCTGTGCCAGAAGTATCTTAAGACAATAATGTATACAAACTGAGGTTCAGACAACAATCTTAATCCTGGATCGTTTGAAATGGGAAACGGGATTTTTACTGTTGGGGACCTAGATCTTCATGGAATCAATCATATGTCAAGTTCTGAAAGTCATTTTCATGGATTTCAAGACTCTTTTGCTGAGTATGGAAACGTTGATTTCAGACTCCACTAGGATGAGGCTATGGAGGACTATTTCTCGAAGTACGAAACGCTTGAAGAGAAGCAGCAAGAATATTTAGAATTCGCAGTAACTGACAAACTAAAATTCGATATGCTTTCTCCACCACGTCAAAGATGTTTAGAAGAAATTGTGCAGACTGTTGATAGCTTATCACTGATTGTTATGGCATATGTGATAACGAAAAGATAGTCAAGCCAAACTCTGAGTTATTTGGGACCCTTTGGTGATTAATTTAATTTTTAGAAATATTTGTGAATTTGTATTGAGCTTATACCTTACAATA
>JAOXYD010249359.1:0-30081 GCA_028565735.1 Pinacopodium congolense
TACAATTTCAAACATCAAAGTGCATCAACTCATCCTTCAAATAAGTTCTTATTTTTCCCTTAAACACTCAATAATACTAAAAACAATCAAACATATAAAAGATAATGAAAAGGAATGAAAAATTTCATACTAACTAAGTTTAACACACACCAACAATACTTAAAACATCTAAAAACAATCTAGAAACATAGTATGAAACACACTTATCAATATGCTATAGCTTGGAGCAGGCTTATCATCACCACCAAGATAGACAAGAGGATGTATGGGTTAGCCCTGTCACTAGTATAGTCTTATCATTTGATTATTTAGAACTTGATACCCCATTTGATCAAGAGTTAATAAGTCAAAGAAAGAATTAAGGTCAAACTCATCTTCTATAAAAGGAATACAAAATGATAAAAGATGCGACCCAAAATGAGAGAGTAAGGATTATTTTGGTTTTTGTTTTTGTTTAAAGAAAAATGAATCATGTTATAAAGGATAAAATCTCCTAGATGTATTTGCTAACCTAAAATTAAAGTAAAGGGAAACAATAAATCATCTAATCTTAAAGATAAGTAATGGCCTCCAGAAGAAAGAAAATTATACTTGATAAATAAATTATGAAAACTAGGGATGGTGTTAAGCTCTCTTATTGGTTTTTGAAAATTATAAGTTATACTTGATAAAGAAAATTATACTTGATAAATAAATGATGAAAAGTAGGATAAACTTGAAAGAAACCTAAGGGGAAACTCTATGATTTAAGAAAGACTAGATACCTTAAGAAAGCTCTAAGAGTGAAGATATGCATTGGTTTCAATATTACTTATAGTCAGTAATACAACTTGTATATGGGAATAAATGTCTATGATCAATTATTCAACTAAATTATAAGAATCTGTCTTCTCCTATATGAATTCATGATTGAAACATAGACAACTTATTACATTGACAATATGAAATGATAAAATTTACTACCAATTGATTTTTTATAAAATCATTTTTATCAAACAACTCTCAATTCATCAAAATTTTTGAAAAGCCTTAAGTCCATAATACTAAATTGGTAAAAACATAAATTTAATATAATTAATTTTAATTAAAAGTTTAAAAAGCTCCAAATGACTTCTAATTGCATTTTTATAAGACCAAATTTATGAAAAAGGCTCTAATTTATCAAAATTTTGAAAAGGACCAAATTTCAAAGACTTTAAAATGGGAAAATTTATGTTTGACAAAATTGATTTCAATTAAAGTTTCAAAAACCTCATATGGACTTCCAATTACACTTCTATAGGATTAATTTAATAGAAAAAGTCTCAATATATCAAAAATTTGGAAAGCCTTAATTTTTAAAGGCTAAAATTAGGGAAAACAGGAGTTTGACAAAAAAATAAATAATTGGGTGGTCAAAAACTTTAATTTAACTTCTAATTACATATCTATACGGTTAATTTTTAGAAATAGACTTTAGTTTATTTTGAATTTTGAAGACCCCTAACTTCTAAAGCCTAAATTTGGGAAAAATTAAAAGTTAAGGAAAATGTAATGGATGGATCCTATAGCTAAATTCTATCTCTAATTTCATGAATTCGTCTTAAATTTTGACAATTTTTGATAATTGATGCTGAAAATATAAAAAAAAATCCCAATTCTAGAACCCTAATAATGCGAAAATTTAAATTTGATTCAACCTAGATGCAATATCATAAAATTGGACATCTAAAATGCTACTAAATGATGAATTGCAACCTATTTTATCACTAATTTAACAAGAAATTCAAAATAAAAGAAATTCCTAAATCTAAAAAATTAAGGTTCATAACTAATAGCGATTGTTGGCTAAAATTTGAAAAGGGTTTATGTTTTGAAGGTAAAGAGAAGGCCGAAGAAGCTTTCATCATGCCAAAAAGTTCATTGGAGACTAGAAAACAACTAGAGACAGGAAAAGACAATGTTAAAGAAATAATTAAGGTTTTACGGGAAAATTTTAAGATTAAGGTATGCTAAGTAAAAAGAAACAAGATTTCAAAAATATCTAGTTAATTGGAGAGGGTTATCATTATGGGTGAGGGAGATTGGTCGCCAGAGATTAGTTTTAGGAGGAAAGAAAGAAAAGTGAACAAAATGCAACATAGTGAGGGAAAGAAAATAGCTTAAAAATTGATATATCCAATAACTAATGTAACTATTAGCCATCCTTATATTGGTTAACCTATTTTATCATTAATCAATCACTATCTTGTTGACCAATACAATGTATTGATTAACCATTAGATTAAAAAATTGCACAGTTTCCACAAAATTAATAGTTACATGCCTTATCCTCCAAAAAATCAACTTATAAATGATTTAAACCTAATTTTTTATCAAAAAATAATACTCAAATCAATTAATTTATCAAGCATCACCTAAACATATACTAAAATAATTATTTACCTCCCAATTTGTATGTCATCAATTTTCTTTTGATTTCTCCACTTGGTGTAACAATATACGTTGGTGATTTTTCCTTTTGTTCTTAGAGGTACCTACAATATAAAATTCAACTAATTTTTGGTGCCTACATTATCTTGAGTTCTTATGAATTAGTTGCCTTTCTCCAACCACTGGGTGAAACATTCAAATTTCTTCATTTATTATAACAAAATCTTTGAACATGTCCATAGTGTTCACAATAGGAATGAAACAAAGTTGAATTAATCCTATATGTTTGTCTAAAATCATACCTAGGTCTTGATTCATCGAAGCTTTTCATGTGATAGTTTTGGTTAGGTTGATAATATAATCTCCTAGTATTGTATTTATGTCATCGTGCTTTGCCAGTTTTTAAGTTTTGACTACACATATATGCATAATGCCACTTTCTAGTTTATGTCCTACTTATGGATGAAATTTTTTCATACGGTCTAAGTGTAGGCTCATTTTCTAATTTCTTGCCTTTTATAAAGGTACTTTTACTAATTGAAAGTCTATTATCACTAGCATAACCTAGATCATATCTATCATTAGCCATCTTTTAAGCTCATATCATTGATTCTAATTTTTCATTCCCTTTAGTGAATTTAGATAATAAATTTTTAAGAGATTCTATTTCTTTCTTTAATAAAGAATTTTCATTTATTAACTTATGTACATCCTTTTAATTCTAATTCATGTCTAAGATTTTCATTTTTTTTAATTTGCGCTAAACTAATAATCTTAAGGTTTCCTTATGTTCATTAGAAAAATTTTTCTTTTTCCTAGTTAAAACCTTTAATACTCTACTAATTCATCATAACTAAAATCAATATCACATTCATCCTCACTATTATAAGTAGAGGAAGAAGGTACCTCATCACCTGCATGAAGCACATGTTTTCCACTTTTTCTTCTCCTTTATATTCACTATCACTCTATGTGATTTTCAATACCTTTTTTTTCTTTGCTTCTTTCTTTTCCATTGTGTCACTTTTTTAAGGTAAGGTGTATTGTGACCTTATATGACTTGTTTCATTATACTAAAAAAAAATAACATTATTCAATTTATTTTTAAAATAGGGCTTATCTCCTTTAGAATCTCTCCTTTATATTGACATCTTCTTCTTTAAAAATTTCTTGAATCTTCTCGCCAGTAAGACTATATCCTTATCTTTCCTTCCACTTAAAGAGGCTTCATCATCATGATATATTTCCTTTGATGCTTTGAAAGCCACATTCTTCTTCTTTTGCATGGTTTCTTCTTCTTGCATCTCTTTGAGCTTTATCTTGTATGTCAAGAGGGTTCCTATTAACTCTTTAAGGGGCAAGATACTAAGAGTCTTAATTTCTTGGATCGCTATCACTTTGGCTTCCTATGTCTTTGGTAATAATTTAAAGATCTTTCTTACAAGTTTAACACTAGTATAGGCCTTACTTAGACCTTTTAGAGCACTTATAATATCAATGAAATGTGCATATATAGAAGATATAATTTGTCATATAACATATGCAAAATTTTATATTGGAAAATTAACATACTATCTTTGATCTTTTTTACTTGATCAGTTCCTTCACAGGTTACCTCTAATGTATACCAAATTTCATGTGCGATTTGACACATTGATACCCTATTTAATTTATTTTACTTAAAGAATAAAAGAGTATATACATAGTCTTATAGTTTAAAAACATTAACCTTTTGTCATTGCTATCTCATTATTCCTTAAATTTGGCAACCTTTTTATCTCTTATAGTTTTAGTAGGTAGATGAGGTCCATTTGACACTATTTCTCATAAATCTATATTCTTAAATAATAGAAAAAAATCTCATCCTAGATTCTAATACAAGTAGTCATTGTCATCAAAATATGATGCTCTACTTATGCTTTTACCTTCAAATTACTAGAGGGGGAAAGGTATTCGTGTGTACCATATTGTAATCTTTTCTCACCAATTCGTTAAAATTAATCCTATGCGAAACCTAGGCTTTGATACTAATTATTAGTTTTATTTGACACTTAAGACGAGGGTTTAATTAGGTTTTAAAAAATTTATAACTAATTCGATCCTAGTTGCATAAACCTTCTAAATAATTATGCGGAAGCTTAATATACTATTAAATAAGTAATTATACATAATGCAATAAATAATGTAGGAAATTTTTAAAGTAAAAAAGTGAGGAAAGGAATGTAGAAATCAATGTTTATAGTGCTTGGTGACAACTTCTTTACCTACATGTACTCCCAACACCTCATCGGATATTTCACTCTCTCAAATTGTAAGTATACAACCTTTGGTCCCTTTTACAAAACTTTAGGGTAACCTTTCACGATCTTACAATTTCACAAATTACTACCCCTCAACATACACTTGAAAAAGTGTTTCACTTAGCTCATAAAGCATTTAAAAAGGGGATCAGAAATTACTTAAGTGAATGCATACAAAAACCACTTGAAACAACCCTAAAACATTACTAATTTTCATATAAAAAGCCTCACAATGCTTAAATCACTTATATATGATTCACACTATACTTAGATGGTTTTCACATACATTAATGCAGTTATTTGTAGAGAAAATAGGTCCACTAGCTATTTATGGCCATCATATTACAATAAATTCCTTTTACCGTAGGTTTTTTCCCATTGGTGGGTGATTCTCATCATAACTAGTCAACCAGTAAATACATCAGTTGACTAGTCATTAGTAGACCAATACAATACAATGGCTAATTTTTGATAATTCAAACTTTCAGCTCAAAACATAAAATGCATGAAGCGAGTCATTCAACATTAAAATCATTCAAATTAAAACACCAATATACCATCCCTAAATTCATTCATCCTCATTAAAATTTCTCACATCATGGAGAAAGCATATGAAAGGAATAAACAAGTTGCAAGCATATCAACTTCAAAAGCATCATACAAAAACTTCCCTTTTATAAGAATTTAAAAACAAGTCCTTCTCCATATTTTAAAAATAATACAATCCATGAATTTGTCAAAACTCAACTTTTGAAACTTTGAAAATAAATAAAATGCCATGTTCAATAAGAATAAACTAAGATCTAGATGTCATGTCATAAATTTCCAACAACTAACCTTTAAAGGATTTCAAATATTTATAAAACACATGATGTCTAGATTCAAGGATTTTAATACATTACGAAACTTCCAAACTTTTATAAAAAACTAATAGATGCAATTCATAAAAAGTTTTAGTCAATAATTTTGTAAAAGCAAGGAATCCTTTATCTTTTATGTAAAAGCTCCCCTTAAATGAAAGCAATTTTTAAATATGTAGGTTCAAAATTCTAAAATACATGTGAGGGATTAAAAATAAAAAATATGCTTAAAATGCAAAAACAAACCATAAAGAATCTAACCATTCAAGCGACACTTAAAATAATCATATAAAACATTTTCCAAGTCATAAGTTTCGATTAACCTAAAGATGCAAAATCTAATCATGTAGCAAAGTCATTCAAAAGGTTCTTCAACCAATTTAAAAATACTTAACGAAATCAAGACACCTAAAGGTCACATCTAGGCATTCTTAATCATGGTTTCTAATGCAAAACATGTCAAGAGTGAGGAATATTCAATTAAGTACTTAGAAACAATCAATTATGATATACAAAAATTAAACTTCCATAAAAAATAATTTATGATCGAGAGGGAAAAATACTCACAAATTAGAAGAAAAAAAAATGAAGACTTTGAAAAAAAAATAAAGTGAAAGTAACAACATACAAAAACTTTAAACCTGAGACTCAACTTAATGATGTTTCAGTTGACCGATGCACTTTGTTCAGTCGACTAAACTTATACACTAACGCATACAAACTATACATAGAACAAAAAATCAAGTAAAATAATCCAACAAGTTTTAGTTTTACAAATTATAGATATTTAATTAACTTGAGTGCAGTATTCCAAACTTTGATTGGTAGTGAACTTGAACTTTTTAACTCTTAATTTGATGGATTGCATGGTTTTATATAATGGACCCATATTTACCACTTGGATGAACCATTTTTAAATTTAATTTTTTTACATATATAAGCATATAATTAATTAAGTTTGAGATAGTTAAATTAGGTTTATAGAAGTGCATTATTTATACATATTGTGATATTGATCATTGAATATTGATACTTGCATGCACTCTCACTCTTAGAGCTTTATAAGGGTTCCAAATTTTATTTTTCATCCTTACTACTTCACGACGGCTTAAAATTCTCTTTGCTCTAGTTAAGAATAAATGTGTTAGTTTATTTAGAGTTAGAAGATCCTATACCCAACTTATAATAAGAATGAGTACTTTGATATCGACTCTTCTCAATTTCTTGACTTTGCCATTAAAAAACTTCATGAAAAATGGATTATTTCTCCGTCATGTTTAGATCACTTTAAGCAATATGATCTAATCCAATTCTTCATTGATCAAGGATGGGAACACTTACTTACTCTTCCTTCTAGAATAAATCCTTCCACTATTAAACTTTTCTTTTATAATCTTAGAGAGAATAGGGTAGGGGATGAGTACCACACCATTTCCAAAATACAAGGTATCTCCATTCATCTTTTTAGAGATCTAATAAAGGAAATCCTATGTATTCCCCTACTTGAATAATACTCTTATTACAACTATTTAACCAAATATATCAACTCTCATCATTCCATGGCTACTTGAGTTAAGACTATTTTGAGCTGCCTAGTAAGGAAAGTATCACCTGAAAATGTAGTGATGTTAGAGAATTAAATGCGATTACCCATTTCTATCACCTCTTTATTAAATACAGCTTCCTTTCCTTGAGTGGTTACTGCTCTTTGTTAAGATTAGATTATTGATTTTTCCCTACTTTGATGATTGGTGAGAAAATTTATTTAGGTGGTTTCATTTTACATAATATGATCTATTTTCTCCAAGTTAAAAATAAGAATTAGAACATTTCTTATTCCTTTATTCTTAGTCACATCTTCTGACATTTCTATATTCATTAAAAGAAAGATGAGGATGAGTTCCAATCTTTCTTTGACTAATCAACCTTAAGTCACATGGGTTATCAAATTGTTAATGATCAAATGACTCGACCATATCAATGACAATAGCCATCCATTCTTCTAATCATGCATTTTGATGATGATGATGATGACTTGCCAACTCATAGTCACTATATTTTTATTAGTGATGAGGCCACATCCTCTAGGCCTCCTTCAAATTTCATCACAATATCTCTTGTCGATATTTGAGCTGATAATTCATTACTTTGAGAGGAAGGTTAAGAACTTTGAGATACTATGTTGTAACTATTGATATTGCTTTAGGATATCCATTCTCACCTCTTGCCTTCAAAAAGTTTATTTAAGTGATTTAGGCAAGTTTACAACCTTTTTATAGGGACAACGTTTTAATGATTTATTCATTTTAATGTATCTTTAGATCATTTATATTATATGTTTAATGGTTGACACTTGATGTATTGTAGATGTATGGTACATTTGCTATTTTTAATATATTGACTGCTATTTAGATATTTTAGTTCATATTGTCCTTTATCTCTATATATGGATTTGAATTTATGATATTTGCTTATTTGTTTATGTTTTTTTAGTTAAATTTTGATGATTCCAGAAAAGGGGAATGAAAAATGTCTGATTTGTTTATAAATTGATATGATGTAAGAATTTAAGAGGAGTTTTGAGACTTGATATGAATTTAGGGGGGAGTTATTTATGTTTTTGAATTTTTTGAAAGAATTTTGAATTTTGATGATGTTTAGTCTTATGATTTTATTCTTATGCAAAGGAGAAAGATGTTTAAGTAGTATAGAGGAAGTATAAGTTGAATTAAGAAAGTTTATATGGTATTAAGAAAATCCAAGTGATATTAGAGCAAATTTGGTATATTTTTTGTTCTATGATTTTTATAATATCATATGGTATTATGATTATTAAAAAAAAGAGAGATTATTGAATTGAGGGAGGTACCACCAAGGTTTTTATGCTGAAAAAATAATCTTACTACTATGGTTTATTATTTTTGAACCAAAGAGGTTCTAATTATGTGTTTTGATGATGAAAAAACATTATGATTACTAATGTTTGAGTTTTTTATGCTTTTATAAGATAAGAAAACGTTTGAAGCATAAGAACATATTTGTGGAGCTAACATAGAAGAGTTTAAGCATTAGATGACCAAGGATCAAAGGATAAAGATCGATGATCAATATTAAATTTTAAGAGAATGAAGATCAAGTTTAGATGGGTTTAGGTAAAGGTTTTAAGTTGTAAATGTCCTAAACTTGATTATTAATTCATGCTTGAAAGGGCCCTCACATTTACATGACACATTTGCATATAGATATATAAGAGTTAAATTATGGTTTTAATAATTAATTCAATCCAAGTATAATATTGACATGTTAGGAAAATGTTTGGATGGTTAAGAATTGTTTTTGTCATTTGTTTGCAATTTTTAAAGTTGAAATTTGTTTGGTTTAAAATCATTTGTTGATATACTTCAAATCTATCCAAATTTGAGTTATCATCATTCAATCTGATTTTCTATTAACTAAATCTATTTTTATTGCTTCATAATAATTATACACATTTTATTAATGTCTCAAGAGTGCAATAGAATTTTATTTCAATTTTTTAAGCACTCATCACGTTTTTTTAGCTCCAAGAACATATATTACTTAAATCTGTCTAGTATATGCGCACCTCATATGTTCACTTATATTTTGGCTTTTAAATCTATTTTTGGTGCTACAAATTTTCTATTTTTTATTTTTATGTATTTAGGAGTGTTCTAGTATTTTTTAAAATTTTTAATCTATTATATTATTGGTTTAAGCTCATTTTCACAAATTACCCAAAGTTGTCTCTAAAGGCTAGTTTAGGGTTTTAGGGTATTTATATCTTTTTGTCTCTTAAACATCTAGATCTACCTCCCCACGGCTCTTAACCATTCTAGACCTTATTTACATCTTTTAAAAACACTTTCATCATTCTCAAATGAAAAAGAAACAAGTTTACAACCTAAAATTTTCAATAACTTCAAAATTGTCCAGATTTTGCTCTTCATTGATTCATATCTATTTCTCTTGTTTTGTTTTATTTAAATCTCGTTGTTAGAGCTGTAAAATTATTGTTCTTAGTTTTTTTTTATACTCAAAATTTGTCTTTACCTTCTTTTTTTTTTTTTGCATTTATGAGCTTGGATTTCGTTAGGTATAAGCTTATATTCAAACATATCTATTTCTGCACTTTTTATTTCTACACTTTCTATACTTGATTTAATCATAACTTTTGCTATCTTAATTTGTTTCTAGGTATGCAAAATTAGCATTTTCTATTTTCCCAAGTGTTTAAGAGTTCTTTTTATATCTTAGGGTTCTTATTTTGTTTGATTAAAGTTTATATTCATACATATATCAAAATAGTTTCTGCACTTTTTGTTTTTACATTTTTTTATTCTTACTTTAATCACAATTCTTGCTGTCTTAATCTGTTTCTAAAATTGTGAAATTTTTGGTTTATATTTATGTGAGTGTTATAGAGTTTTTTTAATCTTTGTTTCGAAAATTTGGAAACCTATTTCAATTGGTTCAAGCCTAAACATTAAGATATATCAAAACTATCTCTGTTTTTCTATTCTTGTATTAATCTTAGTTTTGGCTATCTAGATTAGTTTCTGGATTTAAAATTTTGTTTTGTTTAATTTTTTTAAGGTGTCAAGAGTGTCTAGGAATATTGGGTTTGATTTTTAAGCATTTATATTTTCAGTTTAAGTTCCAAATTCACAATTTGCTTAAAACTGTCCAAATTTACATGCTCTATCATTCATACTTATCTTTGGCTATCTAAATCCCATTTTTGTGATTCAAAATTGCATATATCTATTTTAGTTGTATTTTTATATCTTCCAAGAAGTTTTCTAACCTATTTTTGTGTTTTTATAAAGTTAGAATAATTTATTTATAATGTTAAAACTTTAACAATTTATATTTTGACAGTTCTGCATGTTCTTATTGTGTTCCTGATTTAATCCATCTACTTGAAGCATTAATTTCGCTTTTAATATTGTTATTTATTGTTAAATGATATATTAATGTTTCAATAGTTTTTTTTTCATGCTATTTGGTTGTTAAAATCGTTTGTTTATATGCTGGAACATTAAGACTACATAATTTGATAGCTTGTGCTTATCTTAGTTAAATATGATCATTTGGCCATTGAATTTCGTTTTTATTGCTTCAAATTGATTGTATATAATCTATTGATGTGTTAAGAGGCTTTTTATAATTTGTTGTTTCCTCTAGAAATTTCAATTTTGGTTTTATTTCATGTGCTTTAGTGACCCATAGAAGGTGTACTTGGTGACTTAAATTGAGGAAATTGATTTGTATTGGTTGTTGATTGTGGTATGGGCTACTCTTTGCCTTTAAAATAGTTTTGATAGGTTGCTTTTGTCCTATAGAAAAAAATATTTGAGTTGTATTAATATTTGATTATGAATTGGATTGCTTTAGGTCTTGTATGTTCACTAGACATTGCATAAGGCATAAGCATTACATTTGTTGCATTTGAGCCCTTATCTTATGTTTATTTTGATTAAGGTTTGATAAGCTATTTAAGCTTGAGTATAGGCTTTGGTAACCTAAGTTAGGGCTGTGTGTTTGGTCCAAAAATTGTATAATTTGGTTATGATTGTTTGAGATACTCTTCACCTATAGGAAAGGAAGATTGATAGGTTCCTCTTGGCCTTAGAATCAAGATTGTGATAGGTTTCTCGTGGTCTTTAACCAAGATTGTTGGAAAGGTTCCTCTTGTCCTTTAACCAAGAGTTTTGGAAGGGTTCCTCTTGGCCTTGAACTAAGATTGTTGTAAAGGGTTCCTCTTAGTCTTATAATCAAGATTGTTGTAAGGGTTACTCTTCGCCTAATTAAAGTAAAATTAGTTATTAGTGAATTTCCAACATATAGTTGTAGAAAGGACGTAGTCTATCTTTAGGGTAGACAAACCTCTATAAATCTTGGTGTTCTTCCTTTCCTTTCTCTCTTTATATTTATGCTCATTGTGTTTGGTTTATTATTTATTAAATTTTTTAATTTTTGTATAATGTTTGGCTTCTCATTTAGTTTGAATTTTGGTTAGAAATTTCATATTAAAATTGGTCTGAGGTGTTTTAAGTGAACACCCAATTTACCCTCCGTCTTAGATGCCATACGGCTTATAATTATGTTTTCATGTATTGAAAAGATAAGTTTAGGGACAAGGTGATAAGAGATATAATTTGGAGTCATTGGAGCTTTAATAGAGTTCATGAAAACCAAAAGCTAAAGAGAAGTTCAAAACCAAGATAAACTTGTAAATAAGTTATATTTTGTAATTTTCTACTGTCAATCTTATCTTAATTCACTTAAAGTGTTTATAGGCTCAAATTATACATCATACATTCATATTTAAAGTTTATGCATTTAGAATATATAATAAAGAAAAATTATATAGTGAAAATTTTAAATAATCTTCTTGACAAACTAAAACACTATAAAGAACTAGCTCAAAGGTTATGTGTGTGAAAAAGAAGGTTTTTTTGTGGGGGAGGGGGGGTTATATGCTTTTTTTTGGTTAAATATGTTAGAATGTGTAAAGGATGTGAAAAAAAAAATTTCTAGTGTGTCAAATTCGTAGAAACTAATCGGTCAATGCGATGTAAGATTAGGTTACAATAGCTAGCTTTAACAAAACAAATTGTGATAAATGAATTTAATGCATTCTATTAGTCTTAATTGGAACCTAAGAGGCAGTGAATTAGGTTCTTTAAAATTTTCTAAGTTAATTGTACCTAATTACACAAACTATCTAAACAAATATGTGAAATCTTATGCTTTCTTTAGTTGGCTTTTTCTTTTTAGTTTTCATTTCTTGTTTTTCTAAACACAAAAATTAAAAAAAATATAACAGAAAACCCAATATAAAAACATAAAAACCAAAGCAAAAACCTACAACAAACAACATAACTAAATGTGCCCTTAATAAACAATTAAATAAGGAATATAAAAATACGTAATAATTTAAAACTTGAAAATAAAGGAGTAAATTATTAAGGAAAAAATCAAATTTATAATGGCTCGGTGTCAATATTCACGCCTACATCTACTCTCTAACACCTTCTTGGGTATTTCCTATCTCAATTGTCAATGTACAACTGTTCGTCTCTTTTTTAGGGTTTTAGGGTAACCTTCATAACTTCTTAATTTCACAGGCTTATAACCTCTCAAAAATGCATTTGAAAAATGTCTCACTTGCCTCACATAGTGTTTAAGAAGGCTTACAAATCACTTGAATATGTATGTAGAAAAATAACTTCCAAACTTCATAAAAAACTAACTAAAATTCAACCACACTTCACAAAACAATACTCTTTATACTTCAAATCACTTGTATATGATTTACACAACTCTTAAATGCATTATATACTTCTTAATTAATCTTTTTATAGTGAAAATTATTAGATTTTTATAATCTTTGTGTAAAGTTAAAATTCATTAAATTCAATTTTTGTTGGTTTTTGCTTGTTGGTGCATGATTTTCGCATAGACCAGTCGACCAGTGCCCTACATTGCCCAACAGATGCATTACACTAGTCAACTAGCCTTGCCAAATTTAACAAATTGGTCGACCAATTAGACTTGGTCAACTGGTCCCCATATAGGCTGGTGTTTAACACTCGAAACCATATTTTAAAACATTTAAACTAATCTAAAATAATTCCCATCACTTTAAAACATTTTCTTAACTCACACACAGTTCACAAACTTTCTAAAAAACATATTTGGACTCATCAAGATGACTATTTTAAAATCATTCCCTACACATTTCCTCTTGATTATGCAACCTATATGCATTAACTAATAATGATTGCTATTATGCATAAAATGAGTTCCTTAAACACAATGCTAAGACCAAGTAAAACTTACATAAAAAATATCAATGTTAAACCTATCTAAACTCTTGGTCTTTAAACATGAGCCTTCTCTACTTAATCATAATATGCTCCACTTATGCTGTAGACTCTAAAACTCTTCTTTAACATACCTATATTTCTATAACCTTAATCACACCCAAATCATTAATACCACAGTTGTTTTATTATTATCAAAATTAAGTAAAATCACCCTTGTTCGAAAATTTCCCTTTTTTGACGAACCATGTGATATTACAAATAATAAAACTAAACTAAACATTAAAATGTTCAATATTAGTTAGATTTATTTAATACCATTTAAACATTATTCAAAAATTACTCCCCCTTTACACAACACAAAAAGTAATAAAATACCCTTATTTTAATCACGCCAACATCATTTCATATCAAACTTATAAAAAAAATAATGACTCCCCTTAAATTAATCATAATTTAGCAACAATTTCAAACTAAAAATTTAAAAACAACATTTTTTTTAACAAATTCCAATCAGGTTGTCAAAAAACTCCAACTCCCCTAAAATAGGTTAAAATTGATGACTACCATGACTCTCCTAAAATTCATGCATTATATCCATATTAAAAAAACTAAAATCCCTCTAAATAAGACATAATATCATATTCAAACTCTCTCCTTTTTTGGCATCATCAAAAAGTAAAGATAAACATGCATTTAACCAAGAATCAAAACAAACAAATAGAATCAACTTTAATACATACATAAAAGAAGAGAAAACAAGACATTATAAACATAAACCTCCAAAGAACGAGGATTCAATAACATAAAAATCTACATGAGAAATACTTCAACATCTAAAATATAAGATAAACATAGAAATAATCATTAATACATCAATAAAAGTATCAAAATAAATCATGAAAATAATTTTTATATAAGCAAAACCTAAACCCTACAATAATTATATTCAAGTAACTGATCTGGTGGTGGACGAGAAGTTGAAAGAAAATGTCATGAAGCAATGTATATATATATATATGTATATATATATCCTTAAACAATGCCTCAATATGGTCAAGTCAATCATAAAATGTAACAAACCTAGATTAAATATCAAAAGATTATGTGGGAGGTATAGATGATATAGCCGTATCATCTATGGGTAAAGACATAATATGACTCGATGCAGGCTCATCATCACAATCAAAATGGATAAAAGGAGGTATGGGTTGTCTTCATCATTAATATGATTACGTCTCTTGATCATTTACAACTTGATACCTTATGTGATTAAATGAAGATTAATTAAGAAAAATGAAGCTCAAACTCATCTTCCATAAAAGGTGTTGGGACAGATATGGCACTAAAAGGGGGGTGACTTAGTGCTTAAAAATTCTCTCACATAACAAGTATAAATGCGAAAGCTTAAACAGATTTACCCAAAGTAAACAATAAGATAGTATAGATGCGAAAATAAAAGTAAAGAGTAAGGAGAGAGTGCACTATGATTTATCCTAGTTCGGAACTATCCACTTATTCCTAATCCAGTCCCCAACACCACTATTGAGCTTTCATTTTTATAAATACTTCAAGATAATAACGTTACAATTACAGTCCCTTTTCACAAGTTAAAGGACAACCTTTCACTCGTTTCTTTTTCCTAGGCTCAAGAATAACATCTTAACTACTCGTAATGATGATACAATTGAAAAACACTTCACTTGATTTCACTTGATAATCACAAGAGGCTAAATGTATGAATGCACAAAAAAATATTCAAGGATCTCACACAAAAATAACTAAACTCACTTGATAAAAATTACTTGTAAAAGATCACTTTAAACTCTCAACAAATACATTATAGATCACTTAAACTCTTCTCTGTAAAAACTGTATGAACAACATCTATTTATATTGTGTTTATACTAACATTTTTCATATGTCTATTAGACACCGATAATATTACCGTTTGTCCAATGGGAAAAACTCATTTAAACTTCTAATTGTTGTATAACGTTAAAAGGCATTGTGTAATATGGAACCTTCGCTTTATTCGTTTGACCGATCTCTTGATTTGGTCGACTGATAAGCCTTCACACTGTGCTTCAGTCAATTGATCCATTCATTTGGTTGACTGATAAACCTTTGTTAATTATTCGATTAACTGAGCACACCATTCAGTCGACCGACCTAAAGACCACTCAGCCGAATAATCATAAACATTTCTCTATAGTATTTAGCATTTCCGCACACCAAACATATATCCAAACAAATCTTAATTTCTTTAACACTTTATCTTATGTTTTCCTAATTAATTAAAACAACTATCAAGAGGTTTATTCTCATTTAATCACAATAAAACACATAAAATCTCTTGATTAACCACCTGTATCCATATTCTAAAATATGTATGCATGAACAGTTAAATACAAGCCTCTTGAGAGCACTAAAATAAAAGAAAACAAAGTTTACACTAAATAAACCAAAATTAAACTTATTTTAAACTTCTTCATCAATTTTTAAGTCTTCATATGATTCTTCATTTTATTCTTCAAGACTCTTTAATTGGTCAGTTTGAACTTTGTCCAATCTATCTTTCAAGCACACTTAAGAACACATACATTAGTAACAAAGGTTATTTTGTCATTACCAAAATAAGGTGGAACCATCCTTGGTTCAACAATCTCCCCCTTTTTAGTGATGAAAAAACTAAGTGATATGATAAACACAATAAACGGTAAAACAGATCATAAAGCTCCCCCTAAATGTTGCAAAGTCAAGAAGTAACAGTTTAACACTTTTGACAATTTAAAATCATAACAAACATCATCTCAAATAATTAAATTCATCTTAAATTGTTAACTCCCCCTCAAATGATAAAATCTCTTATAACATATTACAAATAACAAGTGATTAGATCCCCCTTAAATGGTCAACATATTATAAAAACATACATCAATTACTTTTTTTAACATATTAAACAAACACATATCTATTGCTTTTATCATATACTTCTCCCCATTTTTGGAATCATAAAAAAGGTATTATCACAAGATCAAGTACAAAATAAATAAATGTATAAACAAAGACAAATAGACGTAATAAGAAAGAGTTAGTATCATAAATAATGAAATGTCATACAACCAAAGTAGCGTAAAAATTAATAAAAAAAAGATATAAATGTGTTAAATGTCTGAGGGTGGCTGAGGAGGAAGTCCAGAGAGAATCTCACATAGCAGGGAGTCGTGCTCTTCAAAACGACTCGTCAAGTGGTACACCTTATGATTTAGTGCAGTGATGGTAGCCTCAACATCATAGGAACTGGCAATAGGCGCTGAAGAGGCTAGCGCAATAATAGTGGCATCATCATCAAGGGGCTCAGAGGTAGGCTAAGTCATTAAAGGTAGAATAGGCACATTAGTATCATTAGGGAGAACTAAACGCTATCGTTAACGAGGTCGAGTCATGTGACCATCAACAGTTTGAAAACTGTTAGAGGGCAAATTCATAGTGTTTTTAGTTGTTCTTTAATGACAATTTACCCCTATTTCAATTCTTAAATGTTTAATTTATGTTTAGAAATGTTTAATTTGTAGATTGATGTGAATAAGAGAAATGTGCAAAAATATCAAAGAAGAACACATTTTTAGACCTATAACGGCACCCTGTGTAGCCCACCATTAAAGGACTGTAGACAACCATTTAAGGAGTCAAAATTTGCATACTAACGGTGAGCTGTTCATCCTATAACAGCGCCATTGTCAATTGGTAGAGGCCGCTATTATAGGGTGTAAACACGAATTCGAGGTAGATTTTTCAACATTTGAGACTTGTCTTCTTCCTCCACTTATAGCTGCTCCACCCTATATAAAGTGGCCTTCTTTAGACGTTTTAGGCACCCAGCTTCAAAGCAAAGCACCTTTGTTTTAGTAGTTTTCATATTAAAGTAGTTTTATGTTGTTTTTAGTTTCAATCTTTTGTAATTAAGTTTGCAGGTTGTTTATGTGGTTCCAAAAGTTGTAATCATATGTATTAGAGCTAGTTAATCATCTCAGATCTATCTTTAGTGATTTCTGAACTTTGATCTTATGGATTATGGTTTTATTTTATTACTTAATCAAAGTTTATGTTGGTCAAATTATTTATCTTATTAGCTTTGATTACTTGTTGTGCTTAATGTTTAATTTCAATTAAGTTATCATGCTAAATTTGTTTATGGATGATTAATTGCATTGATTTATGATTAATGTATGATTAGTGAATTAATCTTTATTTATTGAATGTTTAATTCTTGTCCTGAATTGATCATTTAGGATATTGCCATCAGATAATCTGGGATCTGACAATCTCTACCTAGGTTATTAGAAAAGTCAATAAATAACATGGTTTAAATCAATCAATTAACCAAGGATTGGTTGATCATGAGGGTGCTAGTTTTAGATTTGAATAATTTAGGACTAGACTTCCTAAGCTTTAAGCTTATTACGTAAGTCTGAGGCATAACCAAACCCTAAGATAGGACCAATAGAGATAAGTCAGTTTCTTAACCATAGCATTGCTTTGATTTAGAGAAGACCCTAGATTAAGCATCATTGATCCATCAATTAAATCATCAACCACCAAATCTTAACTGAATAATTTAGGAAAACCAATATGTAACTCTTTTACAATTGATTGGAATTTTTATAGGCTTTTTAAAATATCTTTTATTTATTTATTTTCTTAAATGATAAAGCTGAGTTTTCTCTAGATAATTGTAATCTGATTGACTTAGTACTTTCATCCTATAAACTTCCTCGTGGGATCGATACTTGGAGTCTTAATTGTACTCCACTTTATTACTTGATTTGATCTGTACACTTGTCGAATGTTGGTCTTGAATTAATTGTTGAATTGTGCTTTGAAAGATAGATTAATTTAAGTTAATTTTGTATGTGGCGAACCACAATAAAAAACCCATGCGCTTTAGTAAGTTTTGATCAAAGAATGATTGTTGCTCAAAATAATCTTGAATGGGAGGAATATGAGAATGCTGGAAGATGTGGCCAAGAATCAAGGTATAGGGGATATGTTGGCTTCTTTTCATACCTCGGACAAAATGGATCATGTTATGCAAGATGAAGTCCCTTAAATGGATTCTCTCTCACTAAGCATAAGATCAGACAAAAACCAGAGATCATCGTAGCCTAGATCATTGTAATGACCACTAGTAAAGAGGAAGTTGTATTTGATGAAAAGGTTATGAAATTTTGGTATCGCACTCAAGTTTATAACATTCTTTGGTTTTCAGTAATTTTTTGAGAGTTTCCTATAGGTATAGTCTTGGAATTCTGCAGAATCAATATCTAGGTAGTCACTAGAGGAAGATATCTTACCCCTAAAGGTATTGCCACCTCAAGTTCTAACCATAATGTAAAAAACTAAGTAAAAAAGAAAGTTTTAAAAATAAATAAAAAACACCTAAGAAGGCTCTAGGGAAGATAAAGCGCAAAAGCAGTTCTTATTGATAGACTTAATCATACAACCAGAAGCATAATGGTGGCCTTGAAGTCACCTGAAGTTCATCATAGATTGAGATCACCTAGTACAGTTTGACGGAAAAAGTGGACCAGTATAATGAGTTTGTCCAAGCTAGAAAAGAGAAGAATATTATAGCTTGAGGCCATAGGAACTCGAATCTTGCGTTTTGGAGGCTCGGAGGACAAGAGACGATGACGGAGAAGCTTCAGACGCAGCGACAATGAAGGACAGTGAGAAAGAAAAAGGAGAGAAGAAGAGACGAGGAAGAAAAGAGAGGAAGAGGCACTGTATAACGCAATTTTTAGGTTTGGTCGATCGAATATCAGTTAACCGAAGAATAGGTTCGGTCGACTAATAGGCAATTGATCGAAGGATGTATTTGGTCGACCAACCATCATTTGGTTGACTGAAAAAAAATTTTCAATTGACCGACCAACATTGGGTCAATCAGGTAAAACATGCAAAAAAAATTTCAAAAACAAACAAACAATAATTCATATACCTTTAATACACATCTTAAAATTTTGTTACCTTTAACCTTAACGTCATATCTTTATTTTTCTTAATTCAATAATGACAGTCATTATTTTTCAATTTTATTTGAGGCACCTACAAAATAAATTTTAATAAACCTTTGGTACCCATATCATCTTGGGCCCCTAAAGTGTACCACTTATGACCAAATGAACCTGCATTCGTATCTCTTAAGTGATCATAACAAAAATAACAAATATGTCTATGCCTCTCATAATAAGTGAAAAATAAAGGAGTGAAAGATCTATATGCATTCCTTAGTCTATAATTATAATGGAACTTTTTGCCTTGGTTGAGTGAATGTTCTAGAGTCATTGAGTTGATGTCGAGAAAATTTCTTAGTTCTTGAGGTATACATGAATGCATGATGCCTAAGTTGAGTTGATGATACATTTTGAGTAACCTTAGAACATTCATCTTCTAAACTCTTTCCCTTTACAAAAATGGTTTTATTTGACGATGCTTCATTACTATAGCCTAAGCCATGCTTATCATTTCTCATCTTTTAACTACTTAACATGGTTTCAAAGTTTTCTTTTCCTTTAGTAAATTTTGATAGAGTTTCTTTAAGTGACTCTACTTATTTCTTTAAAGTCATATTTTCATTCAACAATTCATCATTATCCTTAGACATCAAATCTAGATCTTTTATAAGATTATCAATTTCTAATTTGCACTCATCTATTACTTTCATGGATTCTAAGTTTTTATCATGTCAGACCTTCTTTTTCTTAGCCACTCCTACAAATTCAAGCGATTCCTCGTATGTGTGTTCAACTTCAACTTAATCATTAGAGTCAGGAGTACTTACTCATCGTGAGCCATGAAGCACATATTTACTATCACTTCTTCTTTGGATTCACTAGACTCATCCCATCCCACTTTAAGAGCTTTCTTCTTGAAATTCTTCTTTTCTTCCCTTTACTTCTTTTCTTCCCTTTACTTCTTTTCTTTATTTTCTCTTTCTCGAAGATGTGGATAGTTCAACCTAAAGTGCCCTTTTTAACCATACTCGAAACATGTTATGATAGAAGTTTTAGAAAAAGAACTTAGTTTTGCGGATAGAAGTTTTTCTAATAAGCCTTCTTAGCTCCTTGGTAATGAAAGCGATAGATTCTTCTTCTTTGCTTCCATAGGATGATTCTTCATTCTCCTTTTCATCCTTCTTTAATGCCTTGAAGGCATTGTTCTTCCTTTTGGGTGCAATTTCTTCTTTAGCATCAATTAGCACCATCTCTTGTGTGAGTAGAGAACCAATCAACTTTTCGAGTGAAAAAATGTTGAGATCATTTGCTTCTTGTATTGCTATCACTTTGGGTTCCCAAGATTTTGGTAGAAATCTCAAGATTTTCCTAGCAAGTTCAACATTGGAATAGGTCTTACCTAGACCCTTTAAAGCACTAACAATATTATTGAAATGAGCATACATTGAAGAAATATTTTCATCTGGAGTCATCTTAAATAATTCAAATTGATATGTAAGCATGCTAATTTTAGTTTCTTTTATTTGATTTTTTCCTTCATATGTAATTTTTAAAGTACACCAAATATCATAGGCAAATTCACACATAGAAACTCTGTTAAATTCTTCTATATTTAATGCACAAAATAAAACACGTATAGCTCTACGGTTTAGGGATACTAACGTCTTTTCCTTAAGATTTAGTTCATTGTCATCCTTGAGCAATACTCATTTCCAACCATCTTTGAAGGTAAGGTGGTCTTTTAAGAAACACATAACTATGGATCCACACTTTCACTTCTTAAGAAATGCCTCATTCTAACTTTCCAATTCAAATAGTTGTTTCCATCAAAATAGGGTGCTCTATGTGTATTGTGACCTTCTGTAGTAGAAGAGGGAAAATTTTGCATCAGGTGTGCCATATGTGATCTTTATTCACTTAATTCATTGGAATTAATCTACTTATGATACCAATTATTGGGATAGATATGGCACTAAGAGAGGGGTGAATTAATGCTTAAAAATTATCTTACATGACAAGTATAAATGCAGAAGCTTAAACAAATTTACCCAAAATAAACAATTAGAGAGTTTAGATGCGAAAATAAAAGTAAATAACAAGGAGAGAGTACATCGTGAGTTATCCTAGTTTAAAGCTATTCACTTGCTCGTAATTTAGTCCCCAACACTACTATTAATCTTTCGTTCTCATAACAACTTCAAAATAATAACGTCATAATTGCAATCCCTTTTCACAAGCTAAAGGAGAACCTTTCACTCGTTTCTTTTTCCTAGGCTCAAGAATAAGCTCTTAAGAACTCGTAATAACGATACAATTGAAAAACACTTCACTTGATTTCACTTGATAATCTCAAGAGGTTAGATGGATGAATGCACAAAAAAATATTCAAGAACCTCATATAAAAACATCTAAACTCACTTGATAAAATTACTTGTAAAAGATCACTTTAGACTCTCAACAAATACACCGTATATCACTTAAACTCGTCTCTGTAAAAACTATATGAACAATGTTTATTTATAATATATTTATACTAACATTTTTCATGTGTCCATTGGATAATGGTAATAATACCATTTGTCCAAAGGGTAAATCTCATTAAAACTTCTAACCGTTGTATAACTTTACAAGATACTATGTAATCTGAAACCTTCGCTTTATTCAGTCGACCAATCTCTTAATTTGGTTGGTTGATTGAATGGTGTGCTCGGTTGACCGAATAATTAACAAAGGTTTATCGGTCGACCGAATGAATGGATTGGTCGACCGAAGCACAGCATGAAGGCTTATCAATCAACCAAATTAAGAGATTGGTCGAATAATCATAAACATTTCTCTATAATGTTTAGATTTTCTGCACACCAAACATATATCCAAAGAATTCTTAATCTCTTTAACACCTTATCTTATGTTTTCCTAATTAACTGAAACAACTATCAAAAGGCTTATTCTCATTTAATCATATTAAAACACATAAAACCTCTTGCTTATGCACCTATTTGGATATTCTAAAATATGTATGCATGAATAATTAAATATAAGCCTTTTGAAAACACAAAAATAAAAGCAAGAAAATTTTACACTAAATAAACCAAAATTAAACTTATTCTAAACTTCTTCATCAAACTTTGAGTCTTTATATGATTCTTTATTTTCTTCTTCAATACTCCTGAATTGGTCAGCTTGAACTTTGTCCAAACTATCTTTCAAACACACTTAAGAACACATACATTAGTAACAAAGGTTGTTTTGTCATTACCAAAATAAGGTGGAACCATCCTTGGCTCAACAAAAGGAATACAAAAGTGACAGAAGATGTAAGCGAAAATAAGAGAGTGAGGAATGTTTTTATTTATCTTTTAGCTTAAAGTAAAATGAAACATGTTATGAAGGAAAAATCTCTTAGATTAATTTGCTCACCTATCATCAAGGTGGAGAGAAATCATAGATCATAAAACAGCTACTAAAAGAAAGAAAATTGTGTTTAATAAATAAATGGTAAAAAAAAGTATTGCATTAAGCTCTCTCACATCATTTGGTCTTTGTATAATTCCTTCCTTACTAGACAACTTAAAAATGATTTTAACTCGAGTGGTTATAATGAAAGGAGTATTATTATGTTTTAAACAGTTATAAGAAGAATATTTTTAGGGGATGGGAACTCTAAATTTCATTTATAGTATATAATAGAAACACAAAGATACTATATGACAATCATCACCTACATGATGCTCTTTAAGATTGCAAAATAATCATCACCTACATGATACTCTTTAAGATTGCAAAACAAAAGTCTTAACATTAGTAGGACTAATCCTATAGGAAAGAATAAAAATATGTTCCCAGTCATGATAAAAAAAGAATTGAACTAAGTCACATTTTCTATAATGATTTAGATAAGAGGAGGCAATGATGTGGTTTTCATGTAGCTCCCTATAATAATCTTGGAATTAAAGATTTGGTGTCAAATACACATTTCCTTAGGAAACAAGAGATTTCATACTCCTAAATACACTACCATACAAGTTTTAACATAATGAAAAAAAAGGTAAACTTTAACGAAATCCAAGGAAAACTTTAAAAATAAAGATGGACTAAAATCCTTAGGAAAGCTCTAAGAATAGGAGTGAATACGGGAATCAAAGTGCTGATGTTGATAATACAACCTGGATAAAGAAATATAGTTATATAATAAATTATTTAATTGTTTTAAGCTTAAATTAATTCTAAGTATCTATGTGCTCCTGTATGAATGCATAATTGAAACATATGCAACTAGTAAGTCCTAAAGGCACTCAAGAAGGGATGGATGTTCTAATAACGTTTTTAATTTGAAACTTAAGCCACCTAAAGCTAATTTGATTCTATGCTACACTAAGATTCAACCTAGAATGATATACAAATGATTTTGTCACAATATGGACAAGAATCAATTTACACAATTGAAAATATAAAAAATGTGAATCTATAACTCAATTAAAAACAATATAAAGATAATAGCATAAGTAGTTAATAGTATAAAGATGAGACAATAATACAAGTAGTCAACAATGTAAAGATGAATCAATATCACTATGAACAATAATATAAAGATAAACTAATAACATAATTAAAAATAATATAAATATAAGTCAACGATACTATCAAAAATAATGTAAAGAGATTAGGGAAGAAATGAGACACCAAAATTTATAGTGGTTCTACAATGAAAACAATTGTCTAATCCACTCTCAACACACTTGATGTTGGAATTTTCACTATCAAAATGTAATCAGAACAATCTTCTTTAATGGTTGAAAAATAGTGCTTACAAAACAATATCTACTTTTTGGAAGGTGAAGAGTAACCTTTAACAAATTTTCTTAAGGAAAAGAGGGGCTTAGATAAGATTAAATAACCACAAAAAAAAATGAAAACTCCTTTAGTAGTAACTAAAACACACTTATAAAGGGGTTGCATTAAAAGAATAATAAACTAAGGGCTCTTATGATTTGAAAAATGAAATATATGATCAATGAAGTTCTTAAAAGTTTAAAGACACAGAATAAGCTAGATTGGAGTCAGATTAGAAATGTGAATGATGAAGATTGAAAGAGATGAACTGTGAAATCTTGAAAACTATAAAGATAGTAAAGTTGTATGCTTAAGAACTCACACAAAATTATATTTGGATGCAAACAAAAGAATATAACCCTTTTAAAGGTTAAAAGAATAGAATATAAAGATTTTGAAACATAAAAATGTATGTGAAATTTGAAGGAAGAGGACTTAAGATGCAGAAGCACTAATACTTGACAACTTTGTGTATAACACTTTGTAAACTAAAAAAATTAGTCAACAATTACATTATGATGATAAACAATGAATGAAAGTTCTTTCAAAACCTTAAAGAAACAAAATATAATGACTAGAAACTCAAAAACATATCCAAAACGTGAAGAAAGAGGATTGAACTAGATGAACACTTGAAGCTTTGATGAAGGAGATGTTCTATGTTCAAAAATCACTCAAAAACATTTCTTAATAAAAAATGACTTCGGAGGGTTAGAAATAGGATTCTTAAGATAAAAGAGCATTGAAAGGATTAGCCAACTATAGGAGAGGAGTAAACATCAAGATTTATGTTAAAAAGGAAAGTATCGTTATATATATGGACATCAATGGCAATTCCTTTGATTAACAACAGTGTCATTATTCACCATCATTAATCTACTAGACCATAATGGTAACATCAACATTATCATTTTGCCTTACCATAATGCTTTTGGATAGAACATAAGACTAAAACAGTGCCATTGTACACTGTGTATAGTTGTTGAGACCCTTAGTTATACTCCCAAAAATATTTATAAAAAAAAGACTCAAACACATTTCAAAGCTCTCCAAACATTTTTCTAACATTTATTGCATTTGTAACAAACATTTAAAATATTCCCAAATTGGTTTTAACATCAAGACCTATTAAATAACTTTTAACAAAAAAAAGTGTCTTGGTTTGTAATAATTAAAACTCATTTTTGATATTTTGCTTTTCAAATCAACTCTAAAACATTCTGAACTTGCTTCTTTAGTATCAAAACATCACACACAAGTTTTAAAATACTTTTTAAGATTGTGTGATTTGTCAAAATGATCTAATTGACTCTACTACAAAATTTTACCTTTTTAGTGAAACTTTTGTAACTTAAAAAAAATTATGCGAATGGAACAAGAAAATTGAGCCCCTAGAATCTTTAAGCTTTAATCAAAACTTACACGCAAGTTTAAAACATAGAACTAATGATCTTCTAACTTCCATAATGCTTGTTCTTCAAGTTTGACTCCAAGTCCAAACTTTTCTCCTTAAATTAATTACAGATGCCCCTATCTTATCATCTTTACACCATAAACTCAAATCATTATAAATTTCATATTTTTTATCATCAAAACCAAGTTGGAACCTTCTTTTGTTCAACAAAACTTATTAAATTAAAATTATAAAATGATTAATTTTACTTTTAATTGTATTACAATAAGGTCAATTTTATCAAACGACACCTAATTTATCAAAAGGAAAAAAGTATCATTTTAACCTTAAGATTTTCATTGATATTCAAGTTAAACCCCAATATTTCATAACATTCAATTAAACCCTAATATTTTAGAAATGTTAAAAAAGAACTCTAACATTTCTCAAACGTTTAAAAACAAACTTAGCTTTTATTACTGTTATACCTAATGTAAAATGACATATGGTAGTGACACATGTCATAATATAGTTGCTCAAAAAATATTTTGGATCATACAAACCTCAAAATAATTTGATGTGGCATTGAAAGACTAATAGTGTCCAATCTATATATCTTTTAGGAATGTATTTACGATTATAATCTTAACTTTGAGGGTATTTCCATGTGATTTATTTACATATTTGGTATGATGATTTCGATGAACACGTTTATTTTTATAGGTCCTGGTGAATAATTTGATGCATTTTAAAGTTGGATGGATTATGGAATCAAAAGGAAGACAAAAAACATTAATTCATTAAGTTCTACACCTTATTTTATGATCATGATACCAACCATCAAAGTTTTCAAGAGAAAATCACTAAAGGACAAAACTAATAGGAGTGTTATGGCTAAGGTCACGAACGTGACCATAGCCATGGAATTTAGGTAGAGGAATTCACGAACTTCCTCAAGCTAACCGTGAGATAGTGTCGAGTGCCCATCCTATAAAAGTGCAAACTTAGATCTTTTAATGATTTTTAATCTTTGGGAGCCTAGAGCCTTTACTTGGAGACTAAGCGTCGTTCACAAGCCATCTTTACTAGATCTTATAGCAATTTAAAGAGGATAATTGGATTAAAATATCAAAAAATTGAAGATCAAGATTGATTTCCAACATTAGTTATTGAAGATTCAAGGATTCGGGTGTCACAAGAATGAGATTTCCAATCCCTATTTCTTCTTTGATTGCTGATATTTATTTTTATGTGTTTGGAAACTAATTTCTTGTAAGATCTAAATGTTTATTATTCTTGACTTTGATACAATGTTCAATTTGTTGATTTTGTCTTAGCTTTATCTATGTAGTTAATGAAATTGGTTTTTAATTGCCATATGAATGTAAGATTCAATTCCAATTGTTATATTTAATGTATGTAGATCATGAAATCATCTATCTAAATAGATCAATCTATAGGTAATGAATATTACATGGAGATCTAGAGATAGACTTATATAAGGTTTTTAGATTAAGTGTGAATCTAACTTAAACAATAGGTTTTATAGCATGAATTAATATTTCCAATTGATATTTTGATTACGTATAATGTCTAAATAATTTATTAATATGGATAGAAATTATATAACTTGAGAGAGAGTACAATTTACTTTAGGAAATCTACGGTCTAAAGAAATATTGAGAATCCATTAAATCGCAATTGAATGATGAACATGAACATATCTTAGGGGATTAACCACCTAGGTCATAGCTTCTTTGATTGCTTATTAAATTTAGTAATTTTTCTTTGGAATTATTTATTAGTTGCTAGTTAAATTTTGTTTATCATCAAAATGAATCATCAAATAAAGGATAGGTTAGATAGTAAAAAGAAGGAGATTACTAGTAACTCATTAACAATTCTCATGGGATGACTTCTAGACTCACATTAGCTATATTACAATATAATAGATGTACTTGCCTATTTGCGGTTCTATAATTATTAGATTTGAGATTTTTGATTAATTTTATTTAAAACTTTAGGAGTGTAGATCGTACACATCAAGTTTTTAGCATTGCTGGTAGAGACTATTTTTTATATATTAGAAAATCCTAATCTTTATTAGACTAACCTTTTTTTCTTTATTTTGATTTTACAATTAATTAAATAGAATTTCTTTTATTAATTTTATGTGTAGAAATTTGACATACAGGTAGTCAACACTATGAAATGGCAAGAAAATCATTGCCAATGCCCATAGTGGTACAAAGATGAAGGTATGTCAAACTATAGTTAGGAATGTGATTGGATGAGCCACAAACATCAATGGAACTATAACAAAAACTCTAGTCAAATAGATTACCCACACTACTCCTGGCTTAACAAGAGCTACTTAGACCCACCCTCACTAATTTATCATCACCAGCAATCTAAAAAGGAACTAAGATTGGCATTATATGCAGCCTTAAATGAATTCATATCTAACAATAATGTTGGCTAAGAAAAGTTAGAATTTGATAAAGATTCAAGACTAGCATTTTATTAGATTTTAAATGAATTCATAGCTCATAGTAATGTAAATTAAGAAATATTAGAAGCTGAAGAGGAGTCAAGATTGGATTTATGTAGGGCTTTAAGTGAATTTAGTTCTAATAGCAAGGCTAGCCAAAAAGAAATAAAAGCTTTTTATCGTGACTTGAAACTCTAGACAGGGCAACTAGGTGAGTCATTTACCAAATATGATCAAATTAAACCAACTAGCATCATCAAAAATGAACCAAGGGAGGTATAATATGTTAATTCAATTAGAAGTGAAGAAGAGCTGACAATAAATTCTAATAGGGATATTGAGGAATCTGTTTAGTATACAGACACTAAGGAAGATAAGAAAGCTTCCAAGGATATTAACTTTATGGACATTACAACTTAAGAACATCGAATGGGGGGTGAATATCAAGATTTTGCGCCATTGAGTAGCATGATAAGAAAAAATAATGAAAAGAATCCAACTGTATGTACAATAAGAAATAAGGAGGTGGTACATCAACTTAAAGTTAAAGAACAAGTCTTGGACTTTGGACTTAAAAGGAGGAATAAGATTCTTTAGCATTAATGTTTAGTAAAAGTACTCAAAGAACATTTATCGAGAGGCAACCTAACATTTCTTGTATCCCTCTTACATGCTTTTTACTTTGATTCTTAGAATTTGTTGCATGTATGTTCAGATTTTGACATGTTCCATTAGATTGCATTTGCATGTGATTTTGCATTTTATGTTTATTTGGTTATCATATCAAATTCGGTTGCTATTTTGTTTCATATATGCTTAATTTTGTATGAGAGACATAAGTCATGGAATTAATCATGGCCATGAAATTACAAATTTGTTCTTGCAATAATTGTGGTTTTGATGTGTTACTTGTGTTAATTGTCAATTATGGATTTTGAGGCTTCTAAAAAAACCATTGGTTAATTTTAAAATCTCTATAGGGAATTATTTTGAATCCAAATTTGATTCTAATTATGGTTTAGAGTGCTTAACAAATTACCATTGATTTAAATTGTGTTAGAATTGATCAAGGAGAGTGTGTATTATTTTTATTTGGAATTATTAATATCATAGGTTTCTAAAGAGGTTTCATATGCAACTATGATTCATGAGCACCCCATTATCTTTCTCTTTATGTTCAATGGATGATTTTATCAGGCTACTATTATATGATGTGTTAGATGGCTATTACGTTTGAATGCTTGAAAAGCCTTGGAATTGAGTAGTTATAAAGCACCTTACATGACTTAGTGCTTTAAGTGAAATTACCATTTATATGATCATTGTAATACATGATTATATAGCTTATGGATTATGACTGTTGGGAATGGATATGGTTATTTACATTTACTTTAAGTGTTAATTAAAGCCAACCTAATGGTAGGAGTAGCAACCAATATGGAGGGAGTTCATTCAACTTCATCATCCATCGCCACAACCCACGAATGATGCTTGATGGTTATTGACATGGACTTAAATGTTGTAACCAAGTTTAATTATCTTTTATTTTGATTCTTTCATTTGATTTAGTTTTTATTTTCATGTCATTATGGTTGTTTTGAAAACATTTCCATCTTTAAAGTTTCTTTTTATTTTATTTTTATGTTATGTTTTCAATCTTGATCTAATCCTTTAGCATAAGCTTCTATTTAACAATTACATTTAAGAAGAGAAACAAGGTTAGATCTCTCTTCTCAAAAGCATTCAAAATCACATGGAATAGAGTCTCTTAACCTTGCTCACATTAGGACCTAAAATTGTTAGGGGAGTACTATTATTTACCATATAGACTTTGTTGAACCAAGAGAGGTTCCAATCTTGGTTTTGATGATAACAAAACATGCTTAATCACTAATGGTTTAAGTTTATGATGTTAATCTTAA
>JAOXYD010249360.1:0-16514 GCA_028565735.1 Pinacopodium congolense
GGAGAGGTTAGTAAGGCTAGAGATAGCATAATCAATCTTAATCTATTTGGCTAGGGAAAGTTAATTACACCTTGAGAGAGGGTAATTAGGCATTAGGAAGTCTTAGGTCAAACAAAATTGGATCATTAAGTTAAGAGGGAAGCAAAATAGGGATAGAATGACTCCTAATCTTAAACCTTGGTTATCAAATTCCTGTACTTCATCTCAATTGGTTGTTATCACTAGTTTATTTTGTTTTATTTTATTTTCTAGTTTTCAATATCTGAAATTATTTCTTAAACAAAGAAAAACCTAAATTAAGTGGTGACTAAACTCAATCCTTGTGGAATCGATATCCGTTCTTAACTACAAGTTACAACCAGTATGCTTGTGGTTTTTAGCTTAAAACTAGTAGTTTGGTTTTACAACTGAGCATTCAACAAGTTTTTAGCACCGTTGCTGGGGATTATTTTATTTAGCTTCTTGTTTGGTTTAGTTTACTTTGATTTAAGAGTTTTGATACTTTTCCTTGTGTGTACAGGTGCATGAACACAAGGAGCACGCGAAGATCTACTGAACTTAGTGAAGCAGAGTTACCAGATATAACAAGGCACGAACGGGAGCTAAGAAGAGTGAAGCCCCAAGAAAATATACAAAGAGATATGTCGGAAGAAGGAGAGCAAGGACGAGCTGAGAGAACATTGATGGATTTTATGAGGCCAAGTTTCATCCCTCAAGGAGTTACAAGGCCTGCAATTCAAGCAAACAACTTTAAGATCAAGCCTGCACTCCTCAACATCCTTCATAGTAGTGTGCAATTTTATAGACTATCTAATGAAGATCCTAACGCTCATCTATCAAATTTTTTGGAGATTTGTGATACTTTCAGGTTCAATGGAATGTTTGATGACGTTGTGATGCTCATATTATTCCCATTTACTTTAAGGGACCTGGCAAAGGCATGGTACAACTCGCTCAGTTCAACTTAGATTACCACATGGGAGCAAGTAGCCCAAGCTTTCCTTGCCAAATATTTTCCCTTGACCAAGATAACAAGGATTATTAAGGAGATCACAAATTTTTAACAACATGATGGGGAGTCCCTATATTTAGCTTAGGAGTGGTTCAAGGAATTGCAAAGGAGCTGCCCACACCATAATCTCCCAAAGAGTCATTGCTACAAACGTTCTACAATGGAGTCACTCAAAACACTAAGGGGACTATAGATGTAGCTATTGGGGGAACCTTGATGAGGAAAACTATTGAGGTAGCTCATGACCTTTTGGAAGAGTTAGCAAGTAATAGCTGTATGTGGTCAAGTGACCACAGTAGTTCAGGGCCCAAAGAGCAAAAAGGGATGATACCAGCAGATTCAATAACAGCACTACAAGCTTAATCTACAGCCCTCGCTAAGTAGTTCAACAATATGCAAGGAGCATCATCATCTTCAGTCCGATCCATACAATTACAATATGAATTATGTGGGCAAGACAACCATGTCACAGCAGGATGTTTCTTATTAGGAGCAGATGGTGTTGAGTAAGTAAATTTTGTGGACCAACAATAAAGAGGTAATAATCCTTACTCCAACTCTTATAATCCTGGGTGGAAAAACCAACCTAACTTTTCTTAGAGTTCTAATAATGCAGGTGGCCAAGTAAGAGCACAAGAACCTCTTGAATTCAACAAGATCGCTTTGGCGCTTTGGAGAGTAAGATGGAGAAGATGATGGGTAACATGATGGATATGTTGGGCTCTAAGTTATCAAGTCTTGAGGAAGGTCAAAGAAGGAATGAAGAGAATCAAAAGCGGATGGAAGCAAAGTTTGATCAGATTGCAAAGAACCATGCCTCATCCATCCATAACTTAGAGGTACATGAAGGTCAACTTGCAAATGCTTTGTCTTTTAGGAATGCAGGTAGCCTACCAAGCAACCCTGAAGCCAATCCAAAGGAACAACTCAAGGCCATCAAAGTTATCACTAGGCAAGTGCTTGAGGAGACAATGGAAGAGGGGGAGAGTGCCACAAGAGAGAGCCAAGAGAAAGAGAAAGAAGAAGAAAAGGAAGAGGAGAAGCCCTACATCCCACCACCACCTTATAAGCCAAAAATCCCCTATCCACAAAGGCTCCAACCAAATTCAACAGCTATAAAAGTTTCTAAGTTCTTTGAGAAGGTACAAAAGTTATCATTCATGGATTCCTTGCAAAATATGCCCAAGTATGCTAAGTTTCTACTTGATATCCTAACTAATAAGTGGACTTGGGATGACAACCAAATAATAGAATTGACAGGGAGTTGTAGCTGATTCATCACTAGCCACATGCCATCCAAGATGCAAGATTCAGGGAGTTTCACTATCCTCTGTACTGTTGGTAACTTGGAATTTTCTGTATGTTTATGTGATTTAGGAGCAAGTGTTAACTTGATGCCTTTATCTGTTTTCAGGAAATTAAGGTTAGATGAGGTGAAGTCGACTTCCATGCTTATACAACTAGCGGATCAAACAATAAGGAAGCCATTCAGATTCGTGGAAGATGTGCCCATTAAAGTAGATAAGTTCTTCATTCCTGTTGATTTTGTGGTGCTTGATTTTAAAGAAGATAAGAGTTGCCCATTGATCTTTGGTAAACCTTTCATGAACACTAGTAAGGCTTTGATTGATGTCCATAAAGGAATGTTAGTCTTTTGCATTGGTGATGAGCAAATAGTATTTAACATGGGCAAGAAGTTGATAAATCCAGTGAAAAGAAATGCTTGTATGAAGTTAGACGTCATTGATGAGTGTGAGAAGAAGCAAGAGATAAATCATGAGGGAGAAAATTTGAAAGATGATGAAGGAGTTAGGAAGAAGGAGGAGTTGGGTGAGTGGTTGAAGCAAAAACCTTTAGGAAAAACAAATACCCTTACCCTATTTTCCTTTGTGAGACCATCGATACTTAAGTTGCAATCCTTACTTCCAAACTTTAGACATGCATCTTTTAGTGAAGAAGAAACACTACCCAAGATTACTTTGAGTCAATTGACATTAGAACAAGAAAAGAGAGTAGTTAAGGTGAGAAAGAAGAGCATTAAAACAAGGTTGAAGTTTTTCCCTTGTAACAAATTTCGAGAGAGAGGATCTTTTAAAGCGGATCAATAATTCAAGCATGGGAAGGTTGGAGTGAAAGGCTTCAAGAGAGAAGCATTCAAGGCTATTGGGCATCACGAAAAGTTATATCTTAGAGACTTTTCTTCAAAGGAAAGGGAAGTACTTTCTTTCTTTTCCCTCACTCTTTCATGATTGAATGAAAATGGTCAAGCTAATGACCTTAAATTAGCATGTTTGTTTTAAATTTTCTTGTCTTTATGTTTAGTGTAGTTTGTTTTGATTTGATCGTATTTTTTTTCTTTTGAGTGTGTTTGATCTTAGCTTCTTTCCTTTTTAATCTCTTGATTTTTTTTAGGTGCCTTGATGATTGCTAAAAGGTTTTTTGTGGATTATAATCTGACTGAGGACCAAAGGAAGAGGGGAAAAATGTTTTCTTTGCCATAGAATCAAGGAAGGAAGTTACCATCCCCAACACCATCGCCCCTATCCTCTTCATAAGATTTCTTCCCTCCCTTTAGTTGTTGTTTCATTCTTTTTTTTTCATGTGTTTTGTGGCTTTGTGAATTTCATTGTTTTGTGATTTTGTAGTTGTGTTATTTGCTTTTGTTGTTATCTTCACACTTTAAGGACAATGTGTCCTTAAAGTGTCGAGAGGTAGCTAATTGTTTCATGTTGTGTTTGTAATTGCATTTCATGTTTGCATGTCATTTAGGATGCATGATAGGGTTTTGGTATTAGTTTTTTGTGTTTGCATGTCAATTTCCTTGCATTTGAACCTTTGTAATGATATGTTGCTATGAAATTCTATCATAGTAATTGGAATGGGATTGAGATGCATGCTTGAAGTTAAATTAGACCACTTGGATAGAAGATGAATCATGTGAATTGACTTAAGTAGTTGGTTACATAGGCTTACCTAAAAATTGACATTGGAGTGATTAGGTGATGTATAGAAACATGATGGGTCTTCAATTGAGCATAAGTGAGGAGTTGACCCTATATGACTCTATTCCAAAGTCATTTCATCCTTTGTGTGTGTGATACTCTCATAGGTCGTTACCTCTAGAACTTGCTCTCAACCAATTGGAATCTATTAGATGCATGCTAAATAGAAGTAATCAAGGCCCTCTTTCTTTTAACCTTTAGCTTAAATGATCAACCTATGTCATTGTCCCTTGAAAACTCCTTTGAGCCTTTGACCTTTTTATTTCATGAAGATTTAAAATCCTCAAACCCCATCAGCTTACCCAATCATAAGTTTAATACTATGCTATGTCTGCATTAGTTCGGAATTTTGGCTACAATTTTTCTAAAATGCTTTGTGCAGTTATTAATACTTCTACTCATAGAGAACATTGAATTTAGCTAATATTTTGTTTATTGTTTCTTTATTATTTCTTCAAAAAAAAAGAAAAAATCAAAAGAAAAAAGTGAGAGAAGAAAAGACAAAGAAGAAAAAGAAAAGAAAAGGAATAACAATTAATAGCGAAAAAAAGTCCTGAGTAGTAGTTTTATCCATTTGTATGTTTTAAGAAGTCATTTTGGGTCCCTTTGCATACTTAGTTTTCTATGATTGCTTGTGATTAAACCTTTTATACCCCTTTTGACATACCTTAACCCTAGCCCCATTACAACTTTTAGCGAAGTCCTTTTGATCTATTTGTGCATGTAATCACTGTAGAGAAAATTGGTGTATTTGCAAGCCTATGGTAGTGTGCTTTCCCATAGAGAGTTTTGAGTGAAACACTAACCTTTAAACACTTGAGTGAAATGAGTGAATCCGGTGAGGAAGACCCATTTTGAGTCTACGCTTGCCTTTGATCGATAACGTCATAAGTTAAGTTTATTTATGTATGTCGATGAAAACTAGTCTTGATGTATGTAGTAGCTTGACATTTGAATTGGCCAAAGTTTGAAAGATTGTATGCTCCTGATCCTTGTGAAGATGAATTGATATGATGGATTGGTTGTGTTTGATTTTGCTTGGGCAAAAGCAAAGGTTTATGAGTGGGGAAGTTGATAAGTGCGCTTTTAAGTTATGTTTCTAGGTGTTCTAAGTGTTTCTTTGTGTGCTTTAGCTTTAGTTTATTTCATCTTTTGCATCTTTGCATATTCTTTGAAGTGTTTAATTGTTTCTTTTTTTTTTTTTGGTGTTTAAGGTGGATTTCGAGCTTACTTGTGGGATAGTTTGATGCACATTGTTGGTTGACTTTGCAGATGCTAGGATTTCAAAATTATATATTTATCAGGTGATTTTCATGGCCTACTATGAGCCTTTTAGAGCTTATATGGTCATGAAAATTGTTGTAGAGGAAGATCAAGATGTTAGGAGTCTCTAGGTGAAATTTCAGGTCAATCGGAGGTCCGGAGAACAAGTTATGGCCAAAATTTTAAAGTGTGTTCAAAGCTATAGAAATCAGGTCACGATTGTGACAGCGGGCCTGATCCTAGGCAAGTCAAACGCAGGATTTTAAGTATCTTGACCCTCCTTTTGATATATATATATATAAGGGCTTAAAACCCTAGGAGTCTCTAACATTCAATAGACAACATCCAAGACGAGGCAAGGAAGAGGTTTTTGGTGGCTACCGACAAGAGGAAACTTAATCAATCGTGGAAATCATCAAGAAATATCAACATCCATATTTTCCTGCATTCTATAAGTTAAGAGAAGATCTTCAAGGCTTTATTTAGTTTATTATTCACCCTCTTTACTACTTGTTTGTATGGGAAAAATGATTGTTGATGGATTTATTGTTGTTACAAGTAGCTAAATATTTTATAGGAGTTTTTCTTGAACTATTTTGTTGAACTTTTGCTTTTTTTTCTTCAATGAATGGATGCTTGTGATATGTATTGAGCTTAAACCTTGCAATACACCGAGAGGGTGAGTTAGGTAATTGTGTTGGTTAGTATAACAAGAGTTGGCTTCCAATAGACCTATACATATTCAGGTTTTTGCAAGTAGTTGAAGAGAGATCTTGGCTATTTGTTAAAGATTACCTATAAGATTGCTTAATATCTAGTTGTATGGTTAGGAAAGGTTAGTAATGCTAGAGATAGAATAATTAATCCTCATATATTTGGCTAGGGACAGTTAATTACACCTTGAGAGAGGGTAATTAAGCATTAGAAAGTCTTGGGTCTAACAAAATTGAATCATTAAGTAATGAGGGAAGCAAAATAGGGATAGAACGACTCCTAATCTTAAACCTTGGTTATCCAATTCTTGCACTTTGTCTCAATTGGCTATTATCACTAGTTTAATTTAATTTAATTTATTTCTAGTTTATTAAGATCTGAAATTATTTCTTAAACAAAGAAAAACCTAAATTAAGTGGTGACTAAACACAATCCTTGTGGGATCGATATCCGTTCTTTAGTACAAGTTATAACCCGTAGCTATCTCCAAAAGCTCTTTCTTTCCTTATTTGAAATTAATTCAAGTGTAACCCTAATTGATTTAAGAAAAAAAAAACATGTAGCCATATAAAAATCCCTAGCAGCCCTTAGACCTCCTTACACTCTCAAATCTCATTTTCTTGCTCTCAAAAACAAAATTAGATCAACTTTCCCAATCTCTCTGGCTTGTCTCTCTCTACACTATTTCGACTTTCTGTTATCCCTATCATATGAAATCCATTTGATAAATGATGAAATTTGTATTTTCTATTAGATAAGGTATGTATGGTTGTGATTGATCATAGTTTCAAAATTTTGAAGTGATTACATTAATTAATTGGAACATAAACTCCCAAATATATCAAATTTGTTTCTATCTATTCTGATCTATATTATATATTAAATCTCGACACATAAATCTGTTTAAAAATTTTTGATTTTTTGATTTTATATTTTCTTATAGTTTATAGAGGTTTGTGATTTTTGTTTTGATTTTTGAAAGATTATATCTTAGATTTTAAGTTTGTTTACTTCAAAAGTGTTGAATTTATCCAGATTTTTCTATTTTAAATTTCAAAAAGTTTCTAGGAGTTTTAGTTAATCTCTAAAATCCTAAAACAATTATTTTCTTATTCCTTAAATGTCTTAGAGTTAGCTTTTTTTTTCCAGATTTTTTGAAGGCTATCTGAGTTGGTTTAAAAATCGTTTTTTAGATACACCTAAACTATTACTATTTTTCTTTTCTTGAGATAGTTGCATATCAGTTCTGGATGTGCAAGCTTGTGGTTTTTTATTTGTTTATGATCTTAGGATTATCTAGGTATTTTTATTTTGATTTTGGAGAAGTTATATCTTCTATTTAGGGTTCATATTTACAAACTACTCAAATCTATCCAGAATTTGTTCATTTGCTTTCATACATATATTTGTTCATTTTCTTCCAAATTATGATTATTTTTTTTTTTAAGTCTCAGAAGTGTTATTAAATATTTAAATAATTTTTTAGAGACTTATTTGACTGTTTGGAAGTATAATTGTTCTATTCATTAAATATGTCTATATTTAAATTAAGTGAATATTTTAGGATGTGTATCATAATCATAAAAGTTTTTTATGCATTAAATCTGGAATATTAAGTTTGTTTCAACTTTCATTTGTATAATTAATCATTCATTTCATTAGTGAAAGCTTTGGAGCCCTTAGATTGATTGTGCTTTAATTAAAATACATTCTTAAGTGTCCTTAGTCATTGGAAAAAGGGAATTTGCATTGTTAGATTGCTTAAGGTTGTCAAGGCTCCTCTTTACCATATAAAGAGTGGGAAAGCTCCTCTTTACCTTAAAAGATTGGGTTATAAAGGCTCCTCTTTGCCTAGAAAAAGATTGTCCTATAAAGGCTACTCTTTACATAGAAAAATATTGTAATTGTTTTTTGCTTTAATTAGTTAAGAACAATATATTATAAGTAGTTGGAGAGGAGATGTAGGCTATCTTTGGAGTAAGTGAATTTTAACAAACTTTGTGTCTTGCTTTCTCTTCTCTGTCTTTTTACTTATTACTTGTTGTACATTATCAGTTTGGCGTTCACTCTTTCATAATTAAGTGTTAAGTTTAAATTTTGCAAGAAAGTTTTTAACACTCAATTCACCTCCCTTTTGAGTGCCTTTAAGGCTTACAAAGTATTTTTATCTTTTCTTTAAATAATCTAAAATCTAAAGAGCGTTCATCTTATTTGATTATAATTAATCTTTTTATTTTAGAAGTCCAAACTTAATCATCTTATTTTAGCATTTCACATTTAAATAAAAAAATTTTACATCTCTTTTTAATTTGTTAAAAATTTTGTTTTTTTCATTGTTTTATTTAATTTGCATTTATACACAAATAACAATATACCTTTTTAAATTGAAGTTTAAGTTTGTTCTCTTCTAAAGCCATATAATATAATACATATATGTATCTTATTCTAATGGTTAGATAAAATCAGAAACTATTAAGTATTTTTTCATATGTTTTAATTTTCTTTTTGATGATTCGACGTATTACATTTTAACTCCTACATAAAATCGTAAATGCTTAGGCATTTAACAATATGTTTTATTTTCTTTCTATAATGTACCCATGTTTACATTATTTGAGTTAATTTTCTTTTTTAATCCTTCAATTTTCAAAAAAATTTTAGACTTAGATAATTACTTAGGTAAATGAAACTTAGGTAGAAGCAATATATTTTCTACTATCTTTTTTATTTTACTACTCGATCCCAAACTCATTTTTTCTAGTTATGACCCTTTTATAATTTTACCTTGGTATTCTCTTTATCTTGTCTTTATCTTGCCTTAACATGGTGAAGTAGCAACTTCATTGAACATATTTTATTCAACAATTAGCCCTATCTCTATTTGAAAATACATCATCAACCTTAAATATATATATTGTTGTTGTTGCATTAGAGTTCATTCTCATAGTGATTTAGGGTGTTATTATGCACATTTATAATGGAAATTATATGTTTTAGACTTAGTTTGATATTGTTATAATGCTTTTGATATTGTTTAATTATTTTAATGTGATTTTTTATTGAATTTGGGCAAGAATTCTATCATATTGATGTGAATATTTAATGCAAGTTCAAGTGAAATTCAGTTAAGAGGCACCTATAGACCTAGAAGAGATGTGGAAACAATTTGAGGAGTTAGTACACTTCATTTTCAAAAGGAATATATGTGACAAGCTATGAAAAGTGCACAAAGGAAAGATCAAAATAACCTAACTTGAGCACTAAATTTAGTATAGTTGATTTTCAGAAGGCATTAGATAAGCATATAGATATCCAAATGTTATGCCATTTTACTGACTGATAGAACCACATTTGAGGAGCCTCTATATAAAATGTCATGACTATTAGAGTTCTTTAGAAGAACGTATAGCCCAAAAGCTAAGCAAAACTGAAAGTTGGCAATGCTGATGTGACGAGATGACATGGAAAGAAGCGGATACACAAAACATATCACCCATGATTGAAAGCTTTTTAAAAAATTTATTAAAACTAACATCTCTAAAGTAAAATTGAAAATGGTTACTTTATTTCATTCAAGGGCCAAACGACAGCAGTTGTAGGAAGTTTAATAGGTTTAAAGTATATTACTAATGTCATATGTAACTGATGTCGACCAGAATCTACTTATTACTGGATAATTATTTTGAAAAGTTTTTAAAGTCATATTTAATCATAAATGGTGCTTTATTAAAGATGCGAATGGTAAAGACGTATTTAAAGTGAAAACCAGAGCAAAATGCTTTGTTTTTAATCTAATGAAGGATGAGCAGATAGTGTTTTAAGCACTATAAGCAATGTAAAACTATGGCACAAAAGGCTCAACCACCTTCATCATGCTGGACTATTATATTTGTATAAACATAATCTGGTGAAGATTTTACCTTTGTTTTAAGAAAATTTAGCTAATTGTGTTGCTTATCAATGTGGCAAGCAAGTTGGAAGGCCTTTCATTAAAAAAAAAACATGCAGAAGAACATACAAGCTATAACTTGTAACATAAATTTTGAAAGATCTCAAAGAACATCATTTTTAAATGGTAGTAAAAATTTTGTTGCATTTATTGATGATTATATTATATTTTGCTAGATTATTTCCTTGAAATTCAAATATAAGGTTGCTCATGTATTTTGGAAGTATGGATGGAGAATCAAATTGGTTATAGGTTGAATATAATAAGTATAAAATGGTTATCGGTTGCATACAATTAAGTATAAATTACATTTTTATAGATTCTATAAAGATTCCAGTACTAATCACCAATTCACATCTTATACTCTATAATATAATGGAGTAAGAGAAACAATCAAAGTATTATTAGAAATGACGAGGAGCATGCTACATGAGAAACTATGGGTTGGGGCTACGAACATTGTGGTTTCTTACTAAATAAGTTGCCAAGCAAAGTTTTGCAAAGAAAAAATCTCCATTTGAAGGCTAGTTTGGCTATAAACCAAATTTATATAATGTAAAAACTTTTATTTGTCTTTCTTATTAGCCACAGGTCAAAAGAAACAAACTTGATAAGAAGGCTTAGTTAAGAATTTTCATTTAATATAGTAGTCCTTCCAATTCTTGCAAAATTTTCCAACAACAAAATGGAAATTTTTCTGTAAGCAAACATGTCAAGTTCATAAAGGATAAAAAATGGAACTGGGAATAGTAAAGAGGTAGTTGCTAGAGATTACATAATACATTGATTAAGACATATACTACATTCCAATTAAAGGTAAGGCACTTGCTTAAAGTTTACGAAAGAAGTAATTATTTCTATTTTTAAACTTCAAAGTTTAAAGAAGCAGATAAGGATGTTAAGTGGGTTCAAGTAATGAAAGAAGAGCTCAAGATGATTAAAAAATGAAACTTGCTAATTGGTTGATAGACTATTACACAAAAAAGTCATTAAATTCAAATGGGATTATAAAACTAAACTTATCATAAAAGATAATGTGAATAAGTGCGAAGACAAATTATATATGAAAGGGAATAATCAAGTGTTTGGAGTGGATTTTTCAGAAACTTTTGTTCTAGTAGCATGTTTGGATATGATAAGGGATAGAAATTATATAAATAAAATGTAAATTTTTCTTTGTTAAATGGTTATCTTCAAAAAGAGATTGATGCAAAGCAACCTGAAGGACTCCAAGTCAAAGCATAGAAAGAGAAGTTCCATTTGTTGAAGAAGCTCCATTTGTTGAAGAAGACCTCGTATGATATTAAATAAATTCCTAAAGCCTAGTGTAATAAAAAGTGTAATAGGATTGATGAATATCTGCAAAGCCTTGTATTGGTTAAAAATCTAAGCAAAGTTAAACTCCATTTATAAAAGAAATAGATGCTAACTTAGTTATAGTTTTTGTTTATGTTGATAATATCCTTTTAATAATAAACAATGAGATAGTGGTGAAAGAGTTTATAGCTAAAATTCTCGAAGAATTTGAAATGACAAAATTTTTTTTGATGACATATTTTCTAGGCATGGAGGTGAAGTAACATCATAATGGAGTCTTTATAAACCAAAAACAATAAACATATTAAATGCTTAAGAAATTTCATGTGGAAGATTACAAAAGCACCAACAAAACATTGAATCAAAAGTAAAAATTTAGTAAAAGATCTAGAAGAAAATGTTAACAATATTTAATATAGGAATTTAATTAGTTGCTTAATGTATCTCTTAACCCCTAGACCAAACATAATGATTGCAGTAAGCTTGCTCTCTCAAGATTCATGCATCGTGTTAATAAAGTGCATTTTCAAGTTGCTAAATGGATTGTAAGCTATATTAATGGCACTAAAAACTATGGGTTAAATGTTCTTCCTATAATTTTTGAAGCTTCATTGTTATTCAGATGATGTTTAGGAAAGTTTTGTTGAGAATCTAGGAATTCCACTAGGATTTTGATTCAATTTTAGATTAGAAATTTTTTCATGGAGCTAAAATAAGTAAGACGTTATAGCTCAAAGTTTAGAATAGGCAAAGTATATAGCAACAAATGCTAACCAAAAAATTTGTATTATGAAAATACTTGAAGATTTATACATAAAGCAAAATGAGCCAATAGAGTTCATGTAGATAACCAAGCTACAATAACAATTTCAAATGATTATGTCTTGATGGGATTCTATTTTTGTAGATGTGATATCCAAGGCTTTTGTAAAATTTATAAAAGTCTTAAGAAACTAATTAAGCCCCTACAATTACTAAGGCAAGGAGTAGTGTTAGAACAATGCCTAAGATTGGAATTAAATTACTGGTTATTGGACCAAGTCTTTAACGATTTATTATAAATTGATTTAAAAAATTTGTTAAAATATGACTTGATATTGCTCAATTATCTTGTTTTTATTGTTATGATGATTTGACTTTATATATGGAGCACTGCAATGAAAAATATATTAGTATGCTTACAAAAAATAAAAAATTTATTTTTAGTATCTAATATCTTTAACCCATATAATTTATATTTTGTTCTTGGGTCATATGCCATCAAAATTAAAAGAAAAAAATGTTTAAGAATTTTTTTAGTGGATAAGAGATAAAATAGATGGTACAAAATAAAAGGTGAAATGAAGTTATGATAACCAAAAACTTAAGGGGACTTGAGGTTTTAATCAATCTAAACAATGAACAAGAAGTTACTAGCTAAAATAAACTAGAGCTCTAAAGTGGAAAGCAGGTACTTTGAGTGAAATGGATTCACTCATAATTTTTATTAAGGACATGTATTTAGGTCACTAAACAAATCCTCATACTTCATGTCAAATACTTCAGATCTTGAAAATTAGGGAAGACATAAGGAACTCAATGAAATTAATAATTGAAAATGATTAAAAAAGCTACTTCTAGTATGATAACTAGCATTTGCTAAGTCTTACAAATATGCTTAAGGTTCATCAAAAGCTATTCTAGGCAACTCTAAAGTAGACGCAATTATTTACAGAAACTTTTGAAAATGGCTTGTACATCAGCTATGAACCGTCTTAAATATCTAGGATCTACCTTGTTATACGCCTAACCCTTCTAAATAAGATTAGTGGATTTGGATCTAATATTCTTATCTCATCTTGAGTGAAAATGTTTTTTTGAGTATTTAAGCTACAATTTGTTTTGCAAAAACTAGTCAGGTATCTGATTGTCTCCCGAAAACAAGCTTTTATTATTTGGTTAGCTATTAGATAACAAATTTGGACCTAAGATAGGCTACATTTTATCATAGTTACTAACATAAGCTGTGCATTTTGCAATGTGAAGCTGGAATCTCATTACTACTTTTCTCTTTAGTAATATGGAACTTTATGACAAGACTTTGTGATTTTCATAAAAGTGATGTTTAATGGCAATAAATAGTGAAATGAGTGTCAAATGTGAAATAAAAAAGCTGACTTAATAATGTTTAAATTATTGTTTAATTATTTATTTATAAAATTTTTAAAGAAAGAAATTTACGAGTCCTAAATCAGTAGGCTACTTTGCGTAACGAACTCTAAATATAATTATGTTATTAGATTAGGGAAATTGCTATTGTAAAAACTTAGAGGATGTTTAGGAACAACTTGAATTTCTATTTTTTGTTTCTATTTTTCTAAACACAAAAATTGAAAAAAATAGCATAGAAATTGAAAAAATAACATACTAATATAACACAAAAACTAAAAACGAAATAGCACAAAACCCAAAAAACAAACAAAACCCAACGAAAACACAAAAAAGCCAAAACCAACAACAATACGAAATATCCGCTTAGTATTCAAATGGCTTAGAACCTTAATATTAAGGAGGAAATTAAGTGCTACTTTATTTCCATGTGTTTAATTATAAGATAATAAATCCTTTAGTAACAAAATTTTTGGGACCTTTTCAATTTAATATCTAACTTTTAAACATTTTCAATTTAGTGATCAAACTCTAAAAATCGTTCAACTCATGTAAAAAAGGTAGATGTTGTTAATTTTTTCTAACATAGCTAACAAATCTGACACTTGGACATTTAAGTATGCAAATTCATTATAGGGTTGTCAATAAATGCAACCTAACCCAACCTACAAAATTACTCAATCTTCCTTAACACTAATAAACTAGACATGACCCACCATTTTCACTAAATTTACCTCTTTTCCCTAATAAAAATACATTTAACATCATCTTGCCTTTCTATCTTTAGTTCTATTTTATTCTATTTAGCTATAAAAGCCGCCTATCACATTCATTTAATTTCTTTTTAGTTCTATCTAAGGGTTAGTAGTTTAAATTATAGTACTTAATTTCAAAATATAAAGCTACAATATTTTTATGGCTAATTGACAGGCACAAACTTTCAGACCATTCGTAACAATGGTAAGTAATAAGGAAATGAAAGCGGTAAAAGGCATAGATCTGGAGAGGAATATTAGTAGCTTGTATGAGATAGCTTCATTCCTCTCATTCTTACAACCCAAGAATTGCATGAATGCAAGAGCTATATGAGGATGGGACTAATGCATGTGCTCAATGAGATATGGAGTAATGGGAAAAAAGACTCCAAAGAAAGCACTACTTATAAGGCTAATCCTAATAGTGATGAAGCCAAGTTTAAGGTTAAATTCTATGTACCGCCATTGTTGCCTATTATTCTTACTATGCGTAATTATTGGATTTTGTATCTTGATGACGATTATTGATAGGTGTGTTTTTAGACTACATTTCTAGGGTGTTTATAATTGTTTTAATTGTTGTGTATGTTTTTAAAGCTTAGTCAACAAGATATTTTGCATTCTTGTCATTATCTTTTATATGTTTAGTTGTTTCTTATTATTTTTTAGTGATTGAGGGTGTGATTTTTAGCTTATTTGAGGAATGGGTTGATACACTTTAATGTTTGGATGAACAGGTAACAAGTGAAGCTTAATTAAGAACTAATTTTAGTATAGGTGACTTTGGTGATGCATTAGCTACACTTTTAGAGCTCAGATTGTTATGAAATTTTATAAGTAAAAAAATCATGTGAAGAACCTACATAAAACATTGCATGACCATCGAAGTTATGTATAGGAAGTTACAGTAAAAAGATCGATGAGAGTTGAAAGTTAGAAAATTTGAAAAAGGAGAAGATGAATTGGATAGGAATTTTTTGCCACCCTTGAACTTGTGCACGAAGGCGACCACATAGATGAAGTTGTGATGTGTTTAACATAAGATTTTAAGACTTAGAGGCCACTTTTGGATATCTTTAAGGGTTAAAAATCATAAGAGCTGTTAGGCCTTGGTTTTAATGTATTTTCATATGAAATTAATTAAATTTTAAGGTAAATTGCTTCCAATTTGTTATTAAAGTGCTTAATTATGATTATAAATGTTATGCAACATAGATGGGAGCCAAAAATTGGAAAAAAAATCTTGAAAATTCAGAAAAAAAATATCAATTTACAGGAGTAAAACGATGACTTGGATAGCCTGCCATTGTGCACAACAACCCATCATTTTGCTGTCGAAGTAAGGGACTTAAATAGCGCCTTCATAGCTTGCCTTTATGCCCCTTTTAACTGTTGTTATAGTATCTGACATACGACAAAACATCTTACATGTGAAAATGTGAGCAATGTTTATTTAATCCGTTGGATTTGAATCAAGTAGTTGAATTTAAAGACTGGCACTAGTATCCAATTGTTGTGAGATGACTTAGTTAAGTAATTTAGGATGTTCACGACAAAATGTTCATCTTCGTGTAAAAATATTGAATGACCTCTCAATCAAGCCTTAAAAGCTAAAAAATGTGCCTATGTTTGTGCTTAACGATTAAAAAGGTGTGAAATTTCTTAAAATATGATTCATTTTGCCTTATGCATATCCATTTTATACATGGAAATCATTTTATGCAAATTAGGTTGAAGTTTAAAATAATATGAAGTTATTTTTTAATTTACATGTTCATTAATCATATAACATATTGATTATTTATTTTATCAATGAATAATTAAGAAAAGGTGATGATTAGGTTTGATAGGTTGAGCAAGTTTTCCTATGCTTATAGGCTATTTTGAGATTAATGATTTAATGATTTTCTTGAGGATAAGTAAAAGCTAAGTGTGGGTAAATTGTTGGGCCTTAGTTTTAAAGCATCTTCATATGAATTTAATCTAATTTTAAGGCACATTGCTTTTAATTTGTTATCAAAGTGCTTAATTATGTTTATAATATTGTACAATGCAGATGGAAGCCAAAAAGTAGAGAAAATCTTGACAATTCAGGAAAAATGTCAATCTGCAGGACTAAAATGGTAACTTCAGCAGCCTGTCATTATGCTCAACAACTCGTTATTATGCTCTCAAAGTAGAGGACCTAAACAACACCTTTATAACTATTGTTCATTGGTTGAATGATTAAAAAATGGGTGTTCTTTAAACCGATTTTACTTTGAAAACCAAAATGAAATTAAATAAAAACCAACGTGACGAAAGGCAAGTGCACCTATCGAACAAGTAATAAAGCGGAGTAATTTTAAGACTCC
>JAOXYD010249378.1:0-16513 GCA_028565735.1 Pinacopodium congolense
TAAGCTTTTTCCAATTTTCAAGCAATTTCTTTAGATTTTTCCTAAATAATTGTAATCCAATCAACCTGGTAATTAAGCAATCTTTTTCCCTGTGGGATTGACACTCGGAGTTTTAAAATTTACTCCTCTTTATTACTTTTACGATAGGTGCACTTGCCTTAAAAGTACGTTGGTTTCAAAAGTAAAAATCATTTTGAATGTCCGTCAATTTTAAAGTCACCTAACCAACGCAACAGAGACCATACAAAAGAAAAGGAATGTGACATTTGAGGCATCAAAGTAGTTGGTGCATAGTGATGATAAAGCCTCTACAAGTGAAAGTGATAATGAAAACATAGTCTTACTTGCTAGAAGCCTCAAGAAATTTATAAAGAAAAAGATGTTAATGTAACGGAGATACTCTAAAAGAGATAATATCTACTCCAAAAAAAATTGAACAATGTTACTTATTTTTAATGTAATGAAACAAGCCATATAAGGTCACGATACCCGCTACTTAAAGAAAGTGATAAAAATGAAATGAAAGAAGGAAAGAAAAATGAGGCATTAAAAGCCATATGGAGTGATTCAAGTTAATTTGAAGGAGAAAAAGAGGTGTTAAACTTATACTTCATGGAAAGTGATAAAGTACCTTCTTCATATACATATAAATATAATGTAGATTTTAATTATAAGGAGTTAATAGAGTACTTAAAGGTTTTAACTAAGGAAAAGAAGAAGTTATCAAATAAAAATAAGGAAACCTTGAGATTATTAGAAGAATGAAAATTAGAAAATGAAAATCTTATCCATGAATTAGAAATAAAGAATATAGGTAAGGATAGCGTGTAGAAGCTAATAAATGGAAATGTATCCTTAAAGGGAAAAAAATAAAATCCCTCAAATAATTATTGTATAAACTTATTAAAAGGAATGAAAAATTGGTATCAATTCTAGGAGATCAAGAGATGGCCAATGATAGACATGGTCTAGGATAAACTACTGAGAATGCAACTTTCACTAGTAAAACTAACTTTATAAAGGACAAAAACTTAGAAAATTAACCTACACCTAAACCATATGAACAAAAGGAATCTAAAAGTAGGACACAACCTAAAAAGAGGCATTATGAGTATATGCATAGTCAAAACACGAGACCAAGGAGAACATCATAGGGTAAACATGATATTAAAATGTAATACTATCGACCTAGGAAAAAATTATTACACAAGGACCTATAATGAACTATGACCTAGACATAGGTTTAGGCACACATATAAGACTCATGCACCTTTGTTTTGTACATATTGTGCACAATATATACATGTAGAAATATTTTGTTATGATAAATTAAGAAATTTTAATGTATCACCAAATGGCTAAAGAAAAACAACTAACCTATAAGGACCCAATTAATGTGGGTACCAAAAATTTCTTAAATTTTGTTTTTGAGGACATAGAAACTAAAGGTATCTCTAAGAACAAAAGGAATAATCACCAACTCATATCATTGAACCAAGTGAAGATAGGAATAAAAAGAGTTATGGTGACACACAAATAGGAAAGTAAATAATTATTTTTATTTATCATTATTTGGTATACTTAATATCTTGAGTGATAGTTGATGAATTGTTTAATTTGAATATTTTTTTTTCTAATGAAAAAATTAAGTTCAAATTATTTAGTTGCTAATTTTTAGAGGCTAAGGCTTGTAATTGTTAAATTTATGGGAAGCTATAAATTTTTAAATCTAGTGATTGACCAGTCATAGAACTAGATGACCATATGGTGGCCGATTAGTATAAGGTCGAACAATAGTAGCCACTAGATGATCGGCACGAGTTGATTATTAAATCAAAATTTAAGACAATTTTCTTCCTTTTCTCGCTATCATTTTGGCCATTCCCCCTCTCTTTTTCTCTTCTCTCCTAATATAGTGACCAAACCCCATTTTCTTTCAAAATCTCACTGTAACTCACTATTTTTTCTCATTTTAAACACTTTCTTATCCAAAAACACCTACTTTAATTATTGTAAGGCTACCTTTTACAGTCTCCCTTTGTGATAATTCATGCTTCTCTGGTATGATTAGGCCATTTAGGTGACTCTCTGGCATAATTGGAGGCATCCTAAGGATCATAAGCATTCTCTCAACCCTTAGAGTGCTTCCCATTAACTAATTTGACTCAATTTAACCTTCATTTGAGATTAGGTAAAACCCTACTCTTTCTAAGTTCAGGTATTTCAATTTATTGTGATTTGTTCATTTAATTATTGATAAAATAAGTTTTATTTCATCATCTCAAAAAAGCATTGTATATGATCTAATTTCGTATCTAGGTTGAATCAAATGTGAATTTTCCAACTGTAAAGGTTTTAAAATAAGGAATTTTTGGTTTCTTGCAAAATTTTCAAATTTAATTAAAACTAAAAGTGCTTTCATGAAATTACGAGTAGAATTAGGCTAATTAAACTTCCATTGAGTATGTGAAATTCAAATTATTAGTTTCCTTAATTTTGAGCTTTGGGATTTTACGTTTTTTTAAACTTTAAATAAATTAAGGTCTATTTTGTAAAAATAAATCATATAGAAACGCAATTAGAAGTTATTATAAGGTTTTTAAATGGTTAGTTGTATCTAATTTTATCAAATTTAAGATTGAGAATTTCGACTTTTAAAAAAATTTGAAAAATCAAAGGTTATTTAATAAAATTGTCATTATAAAAACTTAACAAGATGTAAAATTGATTATTTCCTACTTTTAATTTGATAAATTACATATTTTTCAATCATGCATTTATACTGGAGTATATAGATGGTTAGAATTTAGTTGAATATTTGATCATAAACATATATTCCTATATGCAGGTTATGTTATTGATTATAAACAACATTCAATACCTAGGAGTATCCTCACTCTTAGAGCCTTCATAGGGTGTCTATCTTAATTTCTAGAGTTTCTCTTAGGTTTCTTCAAAGTTTATCCTACTTTTCACTATAATGAGAACTAAAAGTAAGACATCACTTGTTTCCCAAATGGATGAGTAATTGTTACAAACTCTCCCTTAGTTTCGAAATTATGCTTCTATGGATTTACATGAAAACTGTCTTCTTGCCCCCTATTATCTAGATCATTTTAAACAACATGACCTAGTTTAATTTTTCATTAATCAACGGTGAGATCATCTTATTATTCTTTCCTCTAGGACTAGTTCCACTAATGTTAGACTTTTCTTTTGTAATCTTAGAGAGTAAAAGGTGTTTCTTTTTATCTTTCTAGAGAGAATATAAATGAAATTTTACTAGCGCTTATTCTTCAAGAATATTCTTCTTACAAATGTTTCACCAAACGTAGTAGCTTTACTTACTTTATGACTACTCATGTTAAAATTATTTTTAAGTTGCCTAGTGAGGAAGGAATTAGTCGAAGACATAATTTTGCAAGAGAGTTTAACGTAATCCCTCTTTTTTCACCATTTATTTATTAGATATAATTTTCTTTCTTTTTTAAACCATTATACATCCGTAGGTTTAGATTATTTATAATTTCTCTCCAACTTGGCAATAGGTGAGAGAATGCATTTAAGAGATTTTACTCTTCATAAAAAAAATTCACTTTTCCTTAAATACAAATAAAAGTCCAAATATTCCTTATTCTCTTATTTTGGTCACATCTTTCATCATTTTTTTGTTCCTTCCATGGAAAATTTAATTGTATCCTCTCTTTAATCAATCAACATGTAGTCACATAGGATATCAAGTTGTATATGATCAAATAATGCAATTATAATAATGAAGATGGTAGCAACCCATACCTCCTCCTATCCATCTTGGTGGTGATGATGAGCATGCGCCAAATTACACTGTGTCCTTACCTATTAACATAAAGGATACATCGTCTACACCTCCTATAAACTCTTTTTATATTTTGGTCGATCTTGCTACATTTCAAGGTTAACTCGACGAATTTGATACATGTCTCTATGAGATATGCACACAGATTCATGGGATGCACATATGGCTGATTATTTATACACATTGCTTTATAATGTTTGATCTCGTCTTCCACTACTAGAACAGTGACATGTGAGAAATGTTTTTTAAGTTTAAGATTTTTCTTATATAGATTTTGATACTTTTAATGATGTACTTTGATACTTTTTAATGATGTACTTTCATATTTTTAATGATGTTAATATTTGTGGATTATGGATGTTGATGTATGACTCTTTTTTATTCTTTATTCTATTGACTCCTTCTTATGAATGTTTATGTTTATGATGTCTCGTCATTCTTTTCTTTTATGAATATATTGATGTTGATGATTTTTACTTTAGTTTCTAATTAAATGTAGGTTTTCCTTTAACTTTTATATTTTTCCTAAAAAGGGGAGAGATTGAATGGGATATTATGTCTTAATTAAAGAGACTTACATTTTTAAAAGGATTTTAATTTTTAAAAGAGTTTCATTTTTTAAAATAGTTTAATTTTTATAACCTAATTATTAAAGGATTAAAATCTGAATAGACATAATGAATGAGTTTAGGGGAAGTTATCCTTTTAATCAATTTAGGGGGAATTGGAGTCTTTAATCATCTTAAGGGAAGCTTATAAAATTGGTTTGTTACAATTGTAAGTTTTGTAAACATTTGAGTTTGATAAAAGTTTAAATTATTTCTAAATTATGACTTATATAGGGGGAGTTATCAAAAGTCAACTATTTTAATGTTTTTAAAATGGATATATCTAGAATTATTATTTTTAATATTTTTTTAATATTGTATTGAGATATAGTTGTTTTATTACAGATTTAGTGAATAATATGCAAGTTGTATTTATTGAATTTTAAATGGTATTGGTTTTTTTGCATTTATTTTTATTTTAATGGTTTATAATACCACATAATTTTTTATCATAAAAAAGGGGAGATTGATGGACTAAGGGAGGTTTTGTCTTATCTTGATGATGACAAAAAAATCTTGGTAGTAATGTTTTGTTATGTTTAAGGTTCTGGAAAGATAAGTATGTTGATGAAGTATTAAAGAAATAAGTTTTGGATTCTTGAAGTTAAAATGAAGTTTATATTGATCAACTGAAGAGGACCAAAGTTTATAAACGAAGTTAGGTTTTTAATAAGTTTGCTAGTGTATTTTTATATAAGTTTTACTTGGTCTCTTTATTATATTTAAAAGGCTCATTTCATGCATAATTACATTTATGTATAGATTATGCATATAGGTTACATAATTAAGATGAAAATATGTTGGGAATGTCTTAAAATAATTCTCTTAATGAGTAAAAATATTTTTAGAGAAGTTTTTTATGTTAATGAACTAAGAAAAGGTTTAGAAGTGATTGAAAGAATTTTAAATTGGTTTAGGTGTTTGGGTGTGATATAAAACTTGAGAAACCAGTCTATACTAGGATTAGTTGACAAGTATTGATCCACTGTAAAGTTTATAGATCAACCAATATGTTGTTTTATGCTAGACTGATCAATCAGTGTATTATATCAGACGACTAATAATTAATCGATCAATGTGGTTACTATTTGATCGATAGAGGTGAGAATTACATACCAACAAGCAAAAAAAATGATAAAATGAATTAAATATTTTATTAGTGTTGTATAAGGATCATAAACAATTAGTTCACCATCACTATAAATAGGTACATTAAAGAGTGTGTAAACCATCCAAGAGTAGTGTAAATCATATACAAGTAATTTTTAGCATTAAGAGGTTTTTTTATGAAAATTAGTGAAGTATTTTTTTTAAGTGGATTTTGTATATATTTATTCAAGCTATTTATGATCCCTTATTAAACATTTTTAAGAGCCAAATAAGATAACATTTCAAGTTTAGTTTAAGTGGAGTGATTTGTGAAGTTATAAAATTTTAAATTTTACCCTAAAGTTTTGAAAAATGAATCAAAGTGTTAAGGGTTAAATTCATAGAGTTTTTTAATGATAATTGATGTAAATTTACCCCAGAAATTATTTTAATATGTTTAATTATTGATTGAAATTGTTTATTTTGCAGGATTGAAACTTAATTGATGATTGTTGAAGAAGGAATCAAGAAATACAAAAAATGATGCAAAATTGAAGCTATCTATACTCAATACGATGGTCTAGAAAGACCATCGTATGCATCCCAAGACCCCCGTATTCATAGCTGCAATTTTGGTTATATACGGCAGTCTTTTAACTACCATATTTATCAGTCAAGCCTTCGTATTAATCACAGACTAAAATATCTTTACAGAATTTCCATATTTGTGGTTGCAGCGTGTCTCTACTCCATTTTATTGACTTGGGACATCAAGTAGACATGTGCTAGAATTTTCTAAATGAGACTAAACATAAAAACATGCAAATGGGGGAGAAAAATCAAAGTTGCAACTTAGAGAAAGAAGCTCTTCCTTCATTCTTAGTTTTTCTTAGTTTTTCTGAGATGTTTTATGCTTCAAACACTTGTAATTCGAGTTTTAAATTGGTTTTTGAGTTGTTGTTTGTTGGAAACTGAAGTTAAGACATATATCTGAGTTTATAAACCATCATAGGGGGATTCTTAGCTCAGATCATCACTTTATTTCCTCTGATTTTTAGATTATTCAAGTTCTTGTTCTTACACTTATATTTTTTAAATGTTCTTTGATTTTTCTACTAGTTTTACAGATTTTGAAGCTGTGTTGATGCCCAGATCATGTTAAGGAATTCAAGACTTGTTCAGGAGCTTTCTAAGACTATTTTTAACTTCTAAAATATTTATTTTAGCTTATATGTTTTGATTAAAATATGTGGCTAAATCATTTTTATTGCTAAGGATTGGTGTTTTTACGATTTAAGAGAGCTTAAACACATGTTATAAGGTCTGAGTTTTGTTTATTAAAGGTTTAAAAGATCTAATTTTGGGATAACCACCTAAGATTAGTTTAAGACAAGTTAAACTTAATAAACCATCTTAAATTGTTAGAAAAATTAATAAGTAACACGAATTAATCCTTTCATTAACAAATTAGATTTTTTTTAGAGTTAGATATTTGAGTTTAAATTTTCAAAACTCACATTCTTTAAATTAAAGCCCATTTACTTGATTTGAAGCATAACCAAACTTCAAAAAAGATTTAATGGAGAAAAAGAAAAGTCTTAACCATAGCTTCTTTTTAATTTTGTGAAGGAACTTTAACCAGCTATTAAATGTGTTTAAAGCTCAATTAAATCATCAATCACCTAATTGTTAGTCAATTTATACATTTGGTAATTTTAAAAAATTTTCAAAAGCAATTAAAAATCACTTTCAAAGTGTTTAATCCAAGTTAGACTAGTTTAGCAATTTTCAAGTTTTAATCAAATTGTTTGGATTTTCCTAAATAACTATAATCTAATAAACCTAGTAATTAACCCCTCTATCCCCGTAGGATCAACATCTGGAGTCTTAAATTTACTCCTCTGTATTACTTTTGTGATAGGTGCACTTACCTTAATTTTATTAGTTTTCAAAGTAAAATCGTTTCAAAATCGTTAAAAGTTTATAAGTCACATAACCAACGCAACACAAAGTTTTTACATTTGTTTTTTAGATAGTGAAATACCTAACTAGATATCAGGGAGTAGACATAAGTTTAAAGGTTGACATCGAACTACCATAAAAATTAGTTTATGCCTTCTTATCCATACTCTTTTACTTTAAAGTTTTGCATTATTTAAAAGTTATTTGTATTGCTTATCACATTTTTTTTATTGCTTATTCAATTTATTATTGAGTTTCTACATAATTGTTTAGAGGGTTTGTGAAATTATAAATCATTAAGTTAGAAAAATTTTTAAAAACCTAATACATCACCCCTTTAGGTACCAATTAGGACCAACAACCCCCTTACTTGTCTGACTTGCATCAACTTCTTCCTCTGGTGATCTTTAAATGGATTTCTATTGGATTTTTCTATGATCATATTATGAATTTCTACAAGGTTTTTCTATAAGTATATGTTGCATTCCCACGAAAGCACATGTTAGATTTCTACTAGGTTTTTCTAAACGTCTAGGTTTTATTTCAACTAGGTTTTTTTAAAAACACAAGTTAAATGCAAAACAATGATTTCTACTAGATGTTTGACAAAAGCACAACATAAACATGGAAAAGTATAGAATCCCCCTTTGTAAAGTTTTCTGTTTTTGTTTTTCTAAACACAAAAAATAATGAAAATAACATTAAAAAACAAATGAAAATACATAAAAATCAATAAAAATAACCTCCGGTGGTTTTAGTGTTTAGGAAAATATAAACAGAAAATATAAACAATAACCTGAACCAAACGAAACAAAGTATTTGGTCATTTAAAAGTGTATCCTTATACTATGTTATTACCATTACTTTCTTACATGTTATATGTTCTATGTAGTAAGTGATGGTCATTGATGGGGATTAGTTAATTAGTGAAAGTAAATAATGTTATAGGTAGAAAAATTTTATACTCATGGTCTTGTATATAAGTACCTCAAGGTTAAAAGATAAATTAAAGCAAATTCCTATTAATATTGGAGTTAGGGATGGAACAAAAATCTATTATTGGATTGACCTAGCCTAACCTAAAATCAATAAATCAAGTTTGAATTGACTGGAATTAGCATTAAGTTAAAAAAAATAAAACTTGGGTTCAGAATTAGACACAGGGCTACCTCACCTGAAACTTGACTCGAAGTACCCCATATATGTGCATTATATATATCCGTACATATATACAGCTTATGGTCAAGATTGACTCTAATTTAAATTGAGATTAAGTTAAAGAAGCTTGAAATTTTCTCTAGCCAATGAGCTCAAGTTGTATAGGTATACTTGAAGCTCAAACAAACTTAGATTTGAGTTTGCTTACCCAAGCTTAATCATGTTCAAACAAATCTTTTTTGTAAATCGAACTTAAGGTTTAGGAGGCTCAGCCTTGACCTAACCTATTACTATCCCAAATTTGGATCCTACTTATGTGTTTTTATTCAGATCAATTTTTAAATTTTGGGATTTTAATCTTATCATGTAATCTTGTTTAGCCTGTAATTTTTATAAGACTTGCCATAAAATCTCTTTTGGATTCTCCTTGGACCTTTAAGTTTTACTAACTTGAAGATTTTCACAATTAAATGATGAATTATAATTCCATACTATCACTTTTAAGTTTGAAGCTTTTCTTTAAAGGGTAAACTAAAAGCCCACATGACATGAATATTTGGTATGTACTAAATATGAATAACCTTATATATTTTCCTTTTGTGGATAGTGTCCATCTATTGTGTTACTTTTTTCCTAGCATAATTATCATAAAAAGCCAACAACCTTTAGCTTTACTTATTTATCCATTTGATTTACAAGGGCAAAAAATAAAAACATTATTGATAAATGCAAAAAGTTAAATTGGACTAATATTTACAAATTAATTTAGCTTAGAACTTATTGTTTTATTACATTTAAAAAATTAAAATTTCAAAAAATTTCAATTTAAACCATAACATTTCTAAAAATATTTTAAAATGAACTAAGTAAAGTTCTATCATAAATATCTAACTTTTTAAAAAATATATTTGTGGCACACTACCCCACTTCCATCTTTTTTTTCCTTTTCTTTATTGGGAGCTCTTTCTCGCTCTACTCTCTCCCTTATTAAAATATAAAATAACTTAATATATGTGTTTGTGGTGTATATATATATATATATATATCTTTTAAAACTGAATATACGAATAAATTATTGAAAACATTATTATAATGGCTTAGCCAACTAATTAATCAACTAGTATCAAATCCATAACAGTGTGTTTATTGACTACAGTAGTATTATTATTAATAAGAGTTGGTAAGGAGACTTTATATCAATCATGAGTGACTCTGTTTCTATTAATCATGTTTATTTATCTTCCACTATTTCCATCACCAATCTTCCATCCAATGTAAAAAGAGTTATTGCAAATAAGATTGAAATTTTAGTTGAAATCACCCACCTCCCTAAAGAAAATCATATCCATGATACTTCTCTTCCTCTTTTAAGATTGTATAGTATTTATCACAAAAAACAATTCTTGAATTAGACTTATTCATACTTTAATCTCTATATAGCGAGTAAAATAAATCATCCAAAATTCCATACTGTAACAATGTGGATTAAATGCTAATAGTATGTTAAATTGGAAATTTCGAAGGATTTAATCTCCATCTAGAAAGATCAAAATGATATACATCTATATGTTGTAGCTATTTGTCTGGTTCTAACGTTTTATGGAAGGAAAGGGATTTCAGTAATAACATGAATCTCTCTTCTTAATATTGCATATGCTACATATCAAAATGCTTTGATTGGTACATTATTAACTACTTTCAATAATGGAAGTGTCATTATGACCATTGCTTTAAATTTCAACATTAGGCTTAATTATCCAACTTTGTTATAGAGACTTCAAGTCCAAGTTAAGATTATTAGTGTATAAAAAGATCCTACAATTATTATGGCCACATTACACCATCAAATGATCTATAAGCTATAAATTTTTGTATTTGACTTTAATTTTCCAAATTTTACCACAAATATATTATATATAGTAGCAGATTATACACATGATAACACCACCATCTTTTAAATTCCTAAGCAATTACCACTTAAGGAGTTAGAAATTTTGATGCCTATAAAATATATTACCAATTATCAAAAAAGTATTCTATGCCCATCATTACCACTCAATCCATACAACAAATCCTTTGATTTTGAAAACCTTGAGAAATAGATCTGTTAAATCCATTTTCTCCAAACTTAATGAACAGTAGCCAATCTTAATATTACAACTAGTTTTCTCTTATCGAGACAGGAAAGATAGACCTCTAGTCCACTCAATTTTCCTTGATACATACAATCTATGTATGTAGGCCATATTCGAGGCCATTTCATCTAGGATATGGATTCCATGTGTGAACTAGATTATGAAATTTTCTAAAGATTAAACTATGGCATTGATAGTGAGGATGAGGCTTATATTGCCAAAAGGAGAGAAAAGCTAAAGAGAAGACCTAGGTTTCATCCTAAAAGAGAAATCTATAGAGGCCAACCTGTAAGACAGATCACCCTAAACAATCAAGACAATGACCCTAATACAATTTCATGTCTCAAAGGTTACACAGGGACACTATACTGTGTGTTTTTACCCCTAGAGGCCCTTAATGGTAAGATAATAGTGTCAACGACTGATATTACAGTCTTTTAAGCATCAGGCCTTTATCACAACATTAGGGTGCTTCCAACTAATATACAAAATCCAATGGTATGATAGGAAACAATATGTAATTTGATACAAAATCACTATAAGTTCTTCAAGATACACAAGGATAAATATAACTAAGATCCCAAGTATTCTTGCTGATCCACAAAACCTTCAATTCTTAAGGGGAATAAACTCTCAAGGCTGATTCTTAAGTATCCTATTTGCCCAATCGTCCCTGTGTAGTAGGAAGTTCAAATAAGATCTATAGTCTAAGACTTTTAGATATATAGGATCCTCATAAAAAAGCAAGTGTAGAGCATCTTTCTGTATAACTAAAACTACATTATTATAGACTTAAGCTTTCAAGAGGAAAGGAGAACTTTAGAAAGCCATAAAGAATCAGAAAACCACACTAAATATTACTATAGATTCCAACTTATGTACAACAGAAGTAGAAGCTTGTTTCTATAAGAAAAGCAGGAGGATACAAACAAATAAGCACTAATAAAAAGTGAGGGGATACTATAGCCACTAATTCACATTATAAAATAATATAAGCTATGAAAAGATAAAAAAATTATAATGCAAGATTGTTTGAAGATAAGAATGAACATACATAAGGAATCTAGGGAGGTGGCACTGATAAGGATCGGGGCTTAACATCATTATCATTATCAGTGGAGTCCTCATCCATTCGTTTCAACTCATTGATAAAATTTTCAATTTCTACATCATCCATAACAGGTGGCTAGTGGTCTTGGAAGTCTTCAAAATAAACAAGAAGGCTTGTGAACTTGAGCCTAGAATCAAAAAATTCTTTAACTTCTAAAATTCTACTAAACTCAAGACCCAAAGGACATAGGAGTTAACCATCTATGACAGCAAAACCCATGCGATAAAATTGATCAAATAAAGCAAAATAGTCTACACTAGGCGAAATGGACTACTATAAAGCAAAATAGCCTACACTGGGTGAAATGGGATCCTACAAAGAAAAGTCTCCTGGATAAGGACCCAAGGATGTGCAAGTTGTAAGGGGTCCATCTTTAGGAAAATAATTCAAGTGATTCAGGAAGTGGTAAAATTAGTGCATCAAATTCTTTTTGTTCATGGGCTAGTTAATTATGGTTCTCTAGAGTTGAAAGTTGCTAATAGTATAAAAATATCCATTTTGAGTCATGTTGTAGGGTAGATGGACAATGAAAAAAGACTAGGCCATTTGTTTATCCATAGGAATAATCCAAAGTTGAAAGTTTTTTATAAATTGACCAATATGGATACACCACTTGAATTGTGGTTGGAAACACTCTAAAAAGGTCTAGAGTAGAGACCTTTTGTTTACTAGGTCAATAAGATGGTGATAAACATGCAATGGAGACAAAGCATGGATAGGTGTAAAGGGTAGACATAACCTAAATATGCCACATGATTGGTTCAGAGATTGAATCATAAAGATGGTGATCAACTTAATAAGTAGTTTGAGTTTGTCGAAGTACTAAGAATGCAGTTTGAGATTCATACAGGTGAGAAATAAATAGAGATAGTATAAAAGATTTTTTTCGTAAGAGTAGAGTAATGTTACATAAATTTTCAAGAGGAATTTAGTAATAAGAGGGAAAGATTTTTTTTATCTTGGTTGAAGTGGGTAAATCTATAATTTTATAGAGAATAGGAATGGGTTTATAAGGAGTTATTAAGGAAATGGGTTTTTGTGGATGAGAAAGGAGATTAGTAAGAGGATTGTGATGGCCTTTGATATGCTAGAATATGAATTTATATCAGGAAAACTAGTAATTCCATTGAAGCAATTGATGATCTGACAAGTTGTTTATTTAACTTAAGGATCTTTGTAAACAACGTGTTATCCATTTTGACAATGAAAGGATATGGGCTAAGATGAAAATTAAAAATTTCAATGCTCTTTTCACTATTAATATTTCTTTATAGATAGTATAATAGTGCTTTTCTGAGTCCGTGAATTGTCCACTAACATATCCGCAATAGTATTTTTTTTTTCATCCACCTCTTTAATGAATATAACACCCTCAATAAAACTCACTAGCATCAATTTGTAATTTCTCATGACCCTTGTCAAAAATCTTTAAAGGTGATGGACGTTGACACATTTGCTTTAAATATTAAACTAATTTTATTTAGCTTTCACCCAATTGTGGTGGATTTTTCTTTAATCATTTGGACAAATGGCTTGTATGATCAAATGCATGTAGAATAAAGTCTCGAATATAGTTGAAAATAGCCAAGAATTACTCAAATTGCTTAACAATTAAGTTTTTATTAGGAAAATAAAGCAATTCTTCTATAATATATGGGCCAAACTAATAAAATCCATCATCAAATTACAGTCTTAAGAATTTAGTATAAGCTAAGTGTAAGCCCTAAAGGCACTTAAAAGGGGGGTGAATTGAAATTTAAAAAATTTCTTAAGGAATTAAGCTCAATAACCAAGCCAATTCAAAACAATGAGATGGGCAAAAGTGAATGGCAAAAAGATAACAAATAATTTAATAAACAAAATACACAAGCAAAAGGTAAAGAGAGAAGAGAAAAGAGAGACAATGTTTTATAGAAGTTCGCTTGCCTCATAAATAGGCTACATCTTCTCTCCAACGACTTGTCAGATATCGTTTTTTATTAATTAAATAAAAAATTACAATCTTTTTCTACGTAAAGAGAAGTCTTTACAACCCAATATTTGTCTATGCAAAGAGAAGCCTTTACAATCTTTATATAGCAAAAAGGAGCCTTGAAACTCTTTATATGGAAAAGAGGAGCCTTGACACACTTAACCAATCTAACAATGCAAATCACCCCTTTTAAGCAACTAAGGACACTTATGAATGTATTTCACTTAAGGCACAATTAAGCTAAGGGCTTCAATGCTTTCACTAATGAAATGAATGATCAATACAACTAGTGAAAGCTTAAACAAACTTAATATGGTAGATTTGATGCACACACAAATTTGTATGATAATAAAACACAATATGAAATATTCACTTAATTCAAATATGGACAAATTTGATAAATAAGAAAACTAATACTTCTAAATAGTCAAATAAGCCTAAAAATTTTAGTTAAATAACTAATGAAGCTCCTGAGGACTTAAACAAACATAAAAATATAATTTGGAAGCAAACAATTCAAATTTAGATGTTGAAATATATGAATGAAAGAAAGAGCACGAAATCTTGACAGATTGAAGCAGTCTGTAAACTTAGACCCTAAACAAAATCAATAAGTGCTAAAATAAAAAAAATTCCTAGATAATCTTAAGATCATAAAAAAAAAAACTAAACACAGCATGCCTGCAAACGTAGAACTTATTTATGTAATCAAAAGATGTAGTTAGTATAAGAATAGAAAAATAGCGATAGTTTAGGTATATCTTGAAAAAGATTTTTCAAACAACTAAAATAACCCTCCAGCAATTCAAAACAAAAATTTAAAATACTCTAGGACACTTAGGCAACCGGAAAATAAGTTTTCTATGATTTTAAAAACTGATTAAAATGTCCTAAAATATTCTGAAATCTATAACAGAAAATTATAGACAGATTCGATACCCCTAAAATTAATAAGCTTGAAACCTAAGAAATAATCTTCCTAAAATTGAAAAAAAAATAGAAACCTCTAAAAAGCTTATGAAAACCAAAAAGGACAATGTCAAAATTTTTGAAATAGGTTTATGTATCGAGAATTAATATACAAATTAGACTAGAATAAACAAAACTTGTTTTAATGCAGTTGAGAAATAAGGATCTAACCTATCAAAATAATAAACTTAAAAATAGAAACTATGATTAAACAAACTCACAAACATTATTCTAATAGAGAATAGCAATCTCACAATTTAAATAATCAGATAAAATATGATAGGGATGAGAAATAACATAACAGTATAAATGTGGTGACTTGAAGAGATTTGAGAAGATTAGCCTCTCAATCTAGATTTAAGAGTACGAAAATGTAAGTTGAGAAAGTTGAGAGGTCCAGGACGACGTTGGGAAGTGTTTTATGGTTGCAATCTCTTTTTCTTAGCTATTTTAGGGTTTTTCTTGAATTGATTCTAAATAAGAAAACAAGTAATTATAAATAAGGAAGCAAGTAGATAATCCTAATATCATACAAAAACTAAAAACAACATACTTGCACACCCAGAACTGATTTATGTAATAAAAAAATGCAGTTAACATATGAACAAAAAAACAATGGCAGTTTAGGTATATCTTGAAAATGATTTTTCAAAAAACAGAAATAACCTTCCACAAATTCGAAACAAAAATTTAAAACACTCTAGGATACTTGGGAAATTAGAAAAAAAAATTCTATGAATTTAAAAACTAATTAAAATGTCCTGAAATATGCTGCAATCTGTGATAGAAAATTATAGATAGATTCAATACTTTTCAAAAGAACAAGTTTGAAACCTAAGAAATAATCTTCCTAAAATTGAAAAAAAAAACTTAGACAACCTCTGAAAACCTTAAGCAAATCGAAACTCACAATGTCAGAATTTTGGAAATAGATTTATGTATTAATAATCAATATATAAATCAGACCAGAACAAACAAAACCTATTATAATACAGTTGAGAGATAAGACTCTAACCTATCAAAATAATAAATTTAAAAATTGAAACTATGATTAAACTAACTCACAAACACTTATTCTAATAGAGAATAGCAATCTCACAATTTAAACAATCAGATAAAAGATGATAGGGATGAGAAATAACAAAATAGTGTAAATGGTGGCAGTTTAAAGTGATTGGAAAATATTAGCCTATCAATCTTATTTTGAGAGCATGAAAATGCGAGTTGAGAGAGTTGAGAGGTCTAGGAGAACGTTGGGTATGTTTTTGTGGCTGGACACTATTTTTCTTAAATGTTTTAGAGCTTTTCTTGAATTAATTCTAAATAAGGACACAAGTAATTCTAAATAAGGAAGCAAGTATCCATTAGAGGAGAACCTATACCAACTTTAAACAAATCCAAATAATTTCATATATTATCTTAGCATAAAATTAGACTTCAAATAAGTCTTGAGACACAATTTGAGACCATATAAAAAATTAACATGATTTAATTAACTTTAAAAAATGGATTTTCTATTAGATTAAACTTTATTCAACTTATGAGTTACTACATATAATGCATGATCAATGTTGAGCGCGGTTAACTAGACAATAAGTAAAACTTACAATTGTATGCAAGATATCCCAACTAAGGTCTTGTAGCTTCCATATCTCTTTTTCTTCCTTTAGCTTC